>JAVSBS010016409.1:0-18589 GCA_033124195.1 Coracias cyanogaster | reverse complement strand
GACACATTTCTGGCAGCTTGTGGTGAAAGAAAGATGCACCACAGTAACTTCTTTCTCAATCTTGATTTAAAAGATATTTCTGAGCTTTTGTATTTGCCATCCACCTGGCTAAAGAATCTACTTCCACGTTTTTAAATCTGACCGACACTATTTCCCTAATTTTAAGCCACATTTAAATGTTTCTTTTATTTTGTGAACTTCTGTTGCTAAGGAGCATTTTTCTCCACTGATAGCTGTTGCTGAACACTTGGAGTATATTTTTTCGGCATAAGAAAATACATGGGAAGTGCCTCTTTCTTGATTGAGACTTACAAGACTGCTTCCCAATCTTGCTTTCAGCAACTGAAATTCAGAATTGGACTGCAATTTTTTCAGCACAGTGTCATAATCATAATTAGATGATTTGCTATCTATACTATTAATGATAAACACCAGTTATACAGTAATAACAGACTGTAAACTACTGAACAAAAGCACAATTTAAAGATGCCAACCAGAAGGAGTACTTTTGTAGCACGTTAGAAAGGCAATTAGGTAATTACAGGTGAAAAAAGTATTATGCAGCCTTGAAAAGCACCATCAAGTAACAAAGATACCACATGTGGTAAATTATTTGTTTCTACAACATTTGGCTCAAATGATAAATGTAATTTATTACTGGAATGAGAGGTAGAATTGTGTATTACATCCCATGGCAGAAAATTATTTTAATTGGGACTGCCTATCACTGTTAAATTCATTTGAGATTTGACATCCATGTGTAAGCCAACTTCCCTTGAGTGGATGACCTGAGTCCACTTCCTATGCCAAAGAATTTGTCAGTATCTATGAAGTCAGGCACTAGAGAAAGGAATACAATTTGGAGTTTATTTCAACATTTTCAAAATATCCAAGTCAGTAATTACTTCCAAAAGGATAAGAAAAGTGAGAATGAGTGACTCTATTTGAAATAATGAGACAAGATGCTCTGAAAATAATCTGCAAGAAAGTATCTTAGTTTAAAAACCTTTATAGAAAATCCAGCAGAAACTAAAATAAAATCAAAGAAGTAACATCAGCATTTTAATCCTGACCAAAACATATCACAGTCTGGCACTCATATCCTACTATTACAAAATATGACATTGGTTCTCAGAAATGATAAAGACCTTGGGCTGAAAGTAAAAGAATGTTTCTCATGGTCCCTATACTTCATCTGTTCTGCATACTGACTCATAGTCGGATCCTATTTCCTCTCAATTTTAAATTTAGAGCCAAGTATTACAGAGACTAAACCAGCCATATTTTCAGCCTCAACTGGGAGGAACAATAAACTTTTGATATTACATTAAATTAAAAAAGGATTTAACCCATATTTGCTATGTATTTGTCTCATCTAATGTAAAAACAAATAAAAAGAAAACATGGAAAATAAACCCTTCTATTTTAAACAAACATTATAAGCAACATTATGTCAAAATGAAGATCCTCGATGATACCTTATGCTGTTAGATCATACATGAATAAAAGCCTCAAGGCAACAACAAAGTTAAAAACAAATGTTTTCCAAAATAGAAATACGCAAGGAATGTTTATTTTCCTACAATTTACTAATTTACTGCTCTAAAGTGAAACATTTCCAAAGTGTCCGAAAATAATATTTAGCAGCCTTCAATCTATGATTGATTTCAGTTCTAGATAAAGAACTGTAAATTTGTAAAATGTAATACTACATTGCCAATTACAGTTTTTACAAACTAAACGAAACCTTTTGTTGTGTTACATTCCATGACCTTAAGAATATCATGCTGCATATAACTATGTTTAACTTGTAACTAAAATAAGCCATAAATTCATAGAATCATAGAATAGTTTGGGTTGGAAGCAACCTTAAAGATCATCTAGTTTCAACCTCCCTGTCACGGGCAGGTACATCTCCCCCTTAGACCAGGTTGCTCAAAGCCCCATCCAACCTGGCCTAATAAATTATGAATTTATAATTTAAAGAGAGATGAAAAAATACTTCTCTCTTAGAAAACAGTAAAGCAGAAGCAGTTATTAAAATGCTAGGCATGAATCAGATCTTTATGCCTAGAATGGCTTTAAATACAAGAACTATCATAATCTGAAGCGCTTAAATATGAAAAAGAGACATAAGGTTGTGATTCACTGACCAGAAAATTAAGTCGCTGAACCATAATATGCACACTTCAATGAAGTGGCTAATTATGCATTTTGCATTACTCTGGCTCATCAAAATTAAGCACATGCATTTCAGACTTGAAGGGCCAAAAGTATTGTAACAGAACTATAAATTCTACCAGCAATAATATATTTAAAGAGCTGGTCGTGTTTCTGGATATGAGACAAATGAGTTTTTTAAAGCCTTTAAACTTCATCACGCTAATATTCCCCTGAATTATTAAAACCAGCAACAGCAAAATAAAACCCAGCAAATCTGTGATGTTGTACTACAAGCTACCACTGTCCTAAACTTCAGGCCATTACTGATTATTTCTGATGCTCACAAAAAAGAGAGAGGGGATAACACCACAGAGAAGCAGGGCATTAACTGATGTTGATATTCAGAGTTACACAGAATTTAGCTGAACAACCAGCTGTGAAATACTGTCTTTGGTTGTGGTTAAAATGGACAGGGACAGAGATAGGGATATAATTAATACTTGACTCTATCTTGGATTTAAGAAGATCTAAAAGAATATCTGAATATCTGGAAAACTGAAAATCAAACTACAGGGATGGTGGTTAAGAAAAGCATTCTACTGAAATTGGCAGCAACTCCTACATCTCCTGCAATCCAGTAATGATTTAATGATTTTAATGCACAACTGATATATGGATTTCTGCATATTTCCAGCTTTTACTGAATGAGAATCTGAAGACCTGCGCTTTTTGAGATAAGAAAAATAATTTATAGATTTTTTAAACCAATAATGGGAACAATTACTATAAGAATTGATTTTAAAAATATTTCCATTTTGAAAAGAACTTTGGCAGTAGAAAAATGTGCAAAGGCACCAACTCTGAGTTCTGCAGCATGGATTTTTAGTGACATAAATTGATGATTTCTCCTGAAAATACTTCAGACATTAGGTACTCAGTTAAAAATCATTTAGCATGGATTCCTTAAATTCAGCAAAACCCAGTAAGAATACAGCAGATTCATTCTGAGAAATAGAGAATGCTGGGATTTCTTCTAACAGGATTCATAATTTTTTTCTTCTAACCTTTCCTAAAATACAGTTTGGTCAATTAAAAAATGTAGAGTAAATTTCATTGTATTTGGTGCAGTTTTTTTGACAGATTTAAAAAAATGTTTTTCCTCTGAGCTTTAAAGCACAAAGCTGCTTCTGCTACCACTTATCCAATTTATTTCAAGATGTCTTCAATTACCTACTCTGGCTGATTCCATTAGGATAATAGTCATGTAATTAATACAAAGTGCTAAAAGTGGTGTGAACCCTGTAAGAAGGCAGTTTTATGTAGTTACAGCAGTGCAAGCTGGAACTTGCCAGGTTTTCATGACCAAGATCAAGCTCTCTTTAAAGATAGCAGCCTCAAATGCAGGGGTTGCTGACTGGATGCAAGGAATTCACAATGTATGAGCTTCCATTACACTTTTTCAGATTAAATGATCTGAAACTTAAGAGTCAAAAAGACCCACTTCGAATGACTGAATAATTTAGGTTGGAAGGCAGCTCTGGTTTACCCTGAGCTCCCCAATTCAAAGAAGGGACAATTCTGTCATGGCCTTGATCAGTTTTGAATCTCTCTAATAATGGGATGTAACTTCTTTCAATGTTTGAGAGACCTCATAATATGGTTTGTTTTCTTCCTGGTGAAAATATATAGTAAAACATTTCCCTTGCTGCAACTTCTGTTCATTGCTTGCCATCCTATCACTGTACAGAGAGCAAAAAGAATCTGGGTTCACCCTTTCTAACTCCTGGAAGGTAGCTGAGACAGCTTGAAGATCTCTGCCATCACATCCTTCTTTCCTTTGGACTGAAGAAGTTCCTTCCACCTCTTCCGAGGGTGTTTCCAGCACAGCTGCTTTGTAGCTCAATATCGCACAGAGCCATGTGATTCACACTTGTCCTTGCTGGACTTTGTAAGGTTTCTGCCAGCTCTCTTCTCCAGCCTGCTGTGGTCCTTCTGAATAGCCTTCTGTTAGCCTATCAGCTGCTCTACCCAGTTTGGTATCATCTGCAAACTAGTTAAAGGTGCCTTCTGTCTTATGTCTGTTAAGTCTATACAGCCAGAGACGAGCATGTGCACAGCAATCTTTAAAGCTATTAGCTGTAATAAAGTCCTGGTGATTGGTAGAAGGAAGTAAATGAAGTTTGCCTGGAGATCAGTGATGGCAGTGACCCAAAACTAACACAAGTTAACAAATTCGCCTGGACACTAGCACCCAAAGTAAAATGAGGAAGTAACTACCATCAGTAGATGAAAGGAGCAATGATTGAATTAAGTTATCTAAGGTCAAGTAAGAAATACCTGACAGGGTATGATGCCTAGTGCGGGATGCTGGCTATGTAAAGCCAGAAAAGCAAAGAAAATTTTGGGGAAGAATCTCCAAAGACCCTGCCAGTAAGCTGATCTGTTGTGCAGAACTGTAGCCCCCATCCTTGTTCCCAGACTCAGGATGAAGCTATGTACTGCACCCAGAATTTGACAGACAGAAGGGCTGTGGTCAAATCAATGATCTGAGCCAACATGGGTGTCCTTCTGCCCAGTCAGCTGTCAGGATGGATGCATGGGAACACAGCTTCCTCGGTGTGGCTGTGGCATAAGCTGTTGGTAACAGTAATGTGCCAAGAATGAGACGTGTGTAGCGTGTGTCTTGTGACTTGCTGCTGCTGTTGTAGAAGTAGTGCTTTAGTTAGTATTATTTTTTAATTAATTTTATTTATTATTTTTTAATGATCAAGTATTTGAATTATACAAGGGCTCAGCTGTTTCACTTGCATAACCATACTCATACTGATTGAACAACTGTCACAGCACATCATGATAAAGTCTGACATATGATGCATGGGCAGCAGGCACTAAAGGTATCAAGAGCCATATACAACCATTGCACTCCAGTGCCATTGCTGCCTTCAGGCAAATTGGTGGAGAATGCAGGAAACGTGAAGGTGTCCCTCCAGCAATATCCAGATCATTAGCCAATCTGTGGAAAAAACTGAGGCAAAGCAGTCATTAATTTATCTCAAACTTTTCTCTATCCTTTGCAAAAAGGTCTCCTGCCCCACGAGCAGCAGCCCTGGCTCCATGGAGGAGGGGAAAGCAGCAGATGTTGCTTAAATTGTCTCTTGCAAGGCTTTTGGCATGGTCTCCTCTGGTATCCTTATATCCTCAAAGATCAAGTAGACATCCTGAGCTCTTCTATCCTTCAGAGCAGTGGTGCCATAGAACCCTGTTAAGGAGATCCCTGAAAAAGCCAAAATTTGCTCTCCTGAAGTCCAGGGTTCTAATTCTTACGTTCATCTTCATTTTTTTCCAGTTCTTGAACTCCTCCATTTCATGGTTAATGCTCCTAAACCTGCCATCAAGCTGTTCCAAACTAGTCATAAACCTGTTTGTGAGCAACAGATTTAGCAGACTGCCTCGTTCCTCACTGGTGGATGAGCAGCAAAGTAATAGCTTAAACACCAGAAGAGCCTCAGCAGTCTCTCCACAGCAACTTGGATACAAGCCCCTGATAAGCTATGCTACTATCAACACTAGATGGATATTGAGTCAGATAATTAGGAAGTCATGTAAGGAACCCACACACCAATATTAATGCACTTAGATTAATTATTCCCACAGAAATCAATCTTAGTCTAAGGCCTCACTGATACATTAGCTTTATTCAAGAGTAATTCAAAAGTAGTCAAGGGATTCAATCTTCTGGCAACTCTCCAGGTTCTGGTCCTTACATTGCTCTGCTCTTCTGAGAGCACAGGTAGAGAATCTCTTCCATGTCTTCCAGACAGGCTGACAGTATCCCAACAGCTTGCTAAAAAGGTTTCCTTGAATACATGATGATCATTTAATTAGCATTCTCTATAGCACAAGACAATTCTTGTGGGAATGGCCAGCTCAAAGAAACACAGTTGTAAATAAATCTATGCTTTAACATACTTGAATGCCAGTGAATCACATATGTCAGCTCTGTTCAAAAGGTACAAGTGCTACCTGGGTATGTTTCTAAAACTTGACTGCATTTTGAGATGAGATCTGCCTTACCTTGCCCTCACTCTTGCTGCCATCCATGGGAAAGAAATCCAGGAAGAAAATACAGATGGGGCACGAGTAAGCTGCTAAATTCAGACCATGTTCTTAATCTAGATCTAGGCACACTAGAACACCCTCAGAGCACAGTCCAAGGGTAGCCAAATGCTCCTACAGGACCATCTCTGTGGCTTGGCGAGTTACCCTGCAAGGATGAACAGTGGGTATTTCTGCCCAGCTGTCACAATGTTGTATCATATTAATCAAGGTGCACCAAAACTGGGTAGGAGCTTCCACAACATAGTACCTTGGACTTTGAAAGAGTAACCCAATTTGCTAAATAAACATTTATGATTATATTTCAGTTGCAGAGGTAGGAGTTTATGTTTAGATCCAACCAACTTGAGGATTAAGTAATTCAAAACCAGTCCAGTTCTTCCTTTTTCCAGGAAAGGAAAAGCAAAGCCACTCCTAATGAAATCCAGTCCTGCTGAGTCTTATTAATTCATGTTACACTTAATTTTAAAAACAATGCTCTAGATATCTAGCAAAATGTTTTATAATTTAGCCAAAAATCTTTTAAAGGGAGATTTCTCTTACATATTTCACACTCAAACATACAATTTCCTGTCCAAATGTGCAAATATTTCGAGAAGGAATTTGCCACAGAATTCAAATTAGCAAGATCTCAGGACACAGGGGCTTTGTTTATGCCAGTAAATTAAACAGTGCCAGGGAATGCTCCCAAGCACTAGTAATTGATCATCTACGCTATTAAATCACTGAAACAGTCTCTGGAATGGTTTGGCCCAAGTTAACTAATATGATACTGAGTAATACTCAGACACAGTAAAGGAGTTAGCAAAGGCTAGGAGTTAGCCTGGATGTTTCCAAGGGACAGTTTGGATACGGCCACCCTGCTCTGAAAGGTAAGAAAGTTTAACAGCATGAGCATCGAGCACTCTGGTGCCAGCTGGCCTCAGGGCTGAAGAAGTCTGAGCACAGTTCATCTACTACAACAGGCACAGCCAAGGAATATAAACCAGCAAAGCAATGATGAATGCAGTCTCACCTCACTAGTGCTAAGGAGCCACAGTACTTGTAATTTTTCACCTTATTCACCACACTACTCCTGGCACTCTTATAAAACAATTACCAATGCTTGTAGGAGTTTTTTGCACATACCAGAAAGAAGAAAGCTCATATTATGGAATCTTTAGTATAACCACAGTGGAATAAACAGGATAAATTTACACTACTTTGGTGCAAAGCACAATGAATTTAGTTTCTGCTAGGTCTGTCATTCAGGTTTATCAAAGAAGCAGAAAGTGCACAAAGCACACATGGCTTCTTAAGCAGCCCTTCACAAAGATCCAGCTCAGCAACCAGCATTGTAGAGCAAAGGGCTTTTCTTTCCTCTTCTTTTTCTCTCCTTAGCTCCAGGACTTAGGATTCAAGGAAAAAGAAACACGCAAGGAAAGGAGGAAGACAAAAAGACAACACAATCCAGTTCTCTGAATCAGACATGGAGTCTGGTATCTTTTGCTTTTGGGTCCTGTATCATTACCCAGGACTAAGAAGCAGTACAAACTTCTCCTGTCTCTTCCACAACATGGATCTTTAAACATCTGCAAATGTTTAAAGGACACAGTTGTTTCACAGGATAAGAACCTAGGTAGGGAAAGTAAGAAGGAGGAGAAGAAAATCTGCACAGGCATATACACTGGAAGAAGAGAAGGTGATTTATCTAGGGGAAGGAGTCACAAAAATAAAGCAATGCTGTTCACTGTTACTGTGAGCAAACAGCATTCCCACCAGGGTATACTGCTGCTGGCTAATCTCACGGCTGACTTCATCTGTCCTCTGTACTGTCTTAGTACTTGCAAAGACAAGACTGGATAAATTACCTTCCCAGATGTTGTGAGGTTAAACAAAAGTATCAGAAGGCATGCAAATACTATTTTATGAGACAGTATATTTCCCATTAAAAAATCAGCTCAAGATGGCGTGAGGAATTAGCTGAAGGAAAAAATGACATACCAAGTTGGTGTTAATTAAGAAGTAAGTATTTTCACTTTTTGCCCTTTAACTGCTCCCTGTATAAGTGCTATCTAAAAAGTAAAAACTTCATTTTTGTCTGAAAGATGGCATTTGCAGAACAGTAAGAGATAAAGAAATTGGGCTGTGAAGTGGGAGTGGGAGTTGAGACAAAAGCTTGCTTTGAATTAAAACCCTCCAGATAGGAAAAAACAAAAAATGGTAATAAATGATATTTCATTAGAACAGAGAATAGTTAATAGTAGAAAGCCCCAGGGATTGATAGTTACACTGCTATTGTTAGAAACTGCTCTTCAATGATCTAGAAGATGAATTAAACATGACAAAATTTGTGAAGCAACTATTTCAATTCTTTATTAAGATGGGAAGACTTTGATGCATTTCAGCAGCATTTAATTAAACAAATCTGGTAAACTCATTGGTAGGTAAGAATTAATACAATTAGTTACTTTCAAGGTGGTGCAAATCATGAGAAACGAAAGAGGTTCCCTGAAGACTCAAGAACTGACTCGTAAAGCACCATGAGAGCATTCGCTCAGTGCCTAGCAACAGTTTGGAAAGCTGAGAAAATGCTTAGTCACATTCAGAAGACAAGAAACGGAAGGAGGACATGGAATTTAAAATTCGCCTCTCCAGTACTCTCTCCAGTAAAACACTGAATTGGGTTAACTTTCTTAAAAGAAACCTTTCAGAGGGCAGCAATAAAGATAAAAGCATACAAGCAGCATACAAAAAGACTGGGATTTTCTGATGACTGTCATGTAAGACCTTTTCCACTTATCAATGCAGTAAGTCCTCCCAGGACCATGTTCTCCTTTCCAGGGACCCTGCCTTTCCTAGAGTGGTGTGGGCATGGGTCTTTGTATGCAGTGAGGCGGAGAAGTGCAGTCCCCACTGAAAGCTGCTCTATTTGTCCTAGGAGGCAGAGAGACCAGGTAAGTATGGTAAAATGACAAAGTTTTCTCTGCAAAAGAATGAAATTTTCTCTCTTGTGGGTGTGTTCAAGAAAAAATAAAACTCCCTGGAGGCGTATAACTCCCCAAGTGAGCTTTCTCTGGTAAAGATATTCGGGTCCCCCCAGCACCCTTTAATCATGATGAAGAACAAGGAGAAAGAGTGGGGTCACAGAGGTTCAACATCACTCAAGCATCTTCAAAGCACTTCAGATCTGCTACTCAGCACCACCGTCCATGAGAAGAATGCAAGCAAAACAACACAGGAGAAGCTCTATGACAGGAGAGGATTCCCACTATCAAGATGCCTCCTTCTTATTCTATCTTTTATGATTGTAGGCACCACTTGCAAACTTCAAGTTGATGGATTACATCCTAAATGGGGTCAGAAGAAGCACAGAATAATTAGCGATACTAGCCTGGCGCTGCCCTCTGACCGATCCATTAATCTTAGAGCAGGGACAATACTCAACAATATTGAAAAACAACACACATTTCAAAGGAAAATCCCTCCTGTATATAATCAAATTCTGAAATCACTAGGATGAGATACTAGTAAACTAAATAGTTAAGCAAAATTATAAAGAAGACTTGATATTGACATAAATGGAAATAGCATTGCCAGATTAGAGTCACAAGGACACTAATTCTCATCCCTAAAAACAGAAGCTGATTGCTGGCTAGGATTATGAAAGAATTCCCTTTCTTTCCTTGTCTCACAGGCTACCAGAGTACATCTGGTGGGTGCTGATTGTCTTCCTATGAAACATCATAAGAAAGAATAATTGAATTTATTATCATTGCAAAAGTAAAACTGATTAGGTCAGTGGTCTTCCATTATGGTACGACAACTCTTCTGAACAGTCCGATACTTCAAACAATAGATAAAATAATCATAGATGTGTATATTTGCTCTTCTTTCCCCACTTCTCACTCTCACCTAGAAGAGTTCAAAAGGTAAATGCCATGTCTTCATTTTCACGGATTCTTTACCGTGTCAGCTACAGACAGACTGGATACATTTTTCTGGCAGAAACATTGCAAAAATCTATTCTAGGTCAATGATTTCCACTGTCAGGATCATTCAAAGTGTTCAGAAGGCTCAATGGAGAAAAATAAATCACTAAGTATTGGTATTACACAAGCTCCCTGAAGAGGAATTGACTGCATTCATTGCAATGAGTTACAAAGAAGCTTTAATGTCATTCTGTTCATGAATGTCCTTTCTTTGCAACTGATCTCACATAATAAACCTTGCTACAAAAACTAGCGTGTACTTTGACTAGATTAAGGGCAAGATGGTTGTGTGTACAGAACACTGTGGGTTATAAATGTGAAGTAATGCCAGTGAAAGACACACAAATGTCTGTTTGTATGGGACACCAGGCAGAACAGAGGTACATGCAGTTTATGCTGTGATTGCGAAGAGAACTATGCTTATTAAAGCAGTTCTATAAAATCCATTAAACTGTCACTATTAAATAGCAGACATGACGTGGTGGTTTTGGCTGGGGTAGAGTTAATTTTCTCCATAGTAGCCAGTACAGAGTATGTTTCAGATTTGTGCTGAAAAGTGCTGATAACAGAGGGATGTTTCAGCTACTGCTGAGCAGGGCTTGCACAGAGTCAAGGCCTTTTCTGCTCCTCACACCACCTCACCAGGGAGTAGGGTGGGTGTGCATAAGAAGTTAGGAGGGGGCACAGCCGGGACAGCTGACCCCTACTGACCAAAGGGATAGTCCATACCATGTGATGTCACGCTCAGCATATAAAGCTGGGAAAAGAGGAAGGAATGAGGGGACAATCAGCATCACGGCATTTTGTCTTCCTAAGTAACCGTAACACCTGAGGGAGCCCTGCTCTCCTGGAGATGGCTGAACACTTGCCTGCCGATAGGAAGCGGTGAATGAATTCCGTGTTCTGCTCTGCATGTGCGGCTTTTGCTTTACCTGTTAAACTTATTGCAACCCTCAAGTTTTCTCACTTTTCCTCTTCTGATTCTCTTCCCCATCCCACTGGGGGAAGTGAGCGAAGGGCTGTGTGGGGCTTAGCTGCCAGCAGGGGTTATGGCACATGCAAGTAAGTATGTATGTGATTTCTCGGGTGCAAGAAGGAGAAATTGCTGAGGGCAAGAGAGGGATTTTGCCCCAGAAGATCCTCTTATGTTGTCCCTAAGGTTCTGGACCAGTTCAGGTGCAGAGGTGAGCACTGCCTGCCAAACAGGGTGGATACAAGGGATTTATCCATCCCAGCTCTAACACAGGTGTGAGGAAAAGGATCTGTTTGAAAATAATTATCTCCACAAAACCAAGGGCACTTCTGTCATACAGTGAAAGAAAAACAGTCAGCAAGATAAAAATACATTGTTTTCTTTCATATCTAAATTCATCAGTATTGGCTCATTTAGTTTACAAGCAAATGCTTAAATCTACAGTGAAGCCAAAACGTCAAGCATCCTGAAATCTCTACCTCCAACAGTCAGCTTTTCGAAACCACTTCTGATTTTGAGTAGCTAAATCCACTCCAGTTCATCTGTGCCAGCAAAGCATCAGACAACTCAGTGGTCCAGGACCTGACCAGAAGCCAGGCAGGAGCCTGTAGCACACAATGCTTAGCCACCTCGTCAAGTCTGGCTCCCAGGAAAAGAAATCATGCATTTCTCACCTGGCCGGTGTAAAGCAGAAAAACAGTGTTTCTGTTTTTAATTCCATGAAGTTTTTTCAATTAAGTTTTAAATGAAACAAAAATTCCCATTCCTTCCCTCTAATTAGACGTATACATTAGTAAGAAGCTGCTAACCACATAGTATGCTAGTGTGCATATAGATTCTTACACACCTGTTTTATTTAGTAATATTGTAATATTATTTTATATTATAATTCATATTATAATGTATTTAAAAATTTCTTTTGAATTTAATACTATTTTATGAGGTTTTTTTAATCTAGTTGTGACACTAATGCACTAGGCCGTTTTTCCTGTCAAAGCCCAGTACCTTAAGCTTATTTACAAGGAAAAATGTAGAAGCTCACACATCTCTCCTTGATAAATGAGACCTGTCAGAAGCCAATGGTCCCATGCACAGGATACCTAGTACACTTGACAATGTGAGCTCAACAACAATGAAGAAATACTTTTTATGGTCCACTATTTTGTGACAAAAGGGCCTAGACTGCAACCAGTCTGATTGTAAATTACTTCCCAAGAGTAGATTATAGAAGCATTCTGTGTGAAAATTATTTTATTTTCTTCCTTCCTCCAAACCTGTTCTTTTTCCATGGAAGCAAGTATTCTGTTCTGTAAGTTATGCAATAATAAATACACAAACTAAGCTGGTTATAAATCTATATAATACATGTGTTTTATCTGTGCTCTTTTTCCTCTTTTTCTTTTTTGAGCTAAAACATCAAATACAAAATATACTTAGCATTTGTTTTGTAGCATTACCAAAACGCATTGTACACAGCATTACCAAAACACAGGAAGACATTACTCTCTGCCATAAGGATTTTATGTTCGAAGGCCCCAACTCTGCAGAAAACCTAACAAAGTCTATACTCATTTTTATAGTTAACTCAGCAGGAACACTCAGCATGTGCGAGTCTTTGCAGAAATAGTACCAACTTAACTAAAACTGTAAATGTTACACAAATATGTATTCACCTGTAATTACATGACAATTTCTAATAACTTTTTCCCTGCATAACCTCTTTCACATAAAATCTTGATCAACCACCCCCAGGATTCTTTGCAGAATCCACATCCCAACATTATTTCTCAGCGCCGTGTGGAAACAGCTATGTAATTATAGTGGAAATGTGCATGCCAGCATCTAGCACCTCCATCTGAGGGGGACTGCATATATTACCACCAGTACTTTAGTCATGGTTCAGAAGAATTCAGCCCTGAACTCATTAATTAAAAATTCAGCTGTATTCCCTAGAGGGGATTTCGAGAGAGAACCAAAGGGTGATTACAGAATGGCTGTTACTTTGCAATATGGCAAAGATATTTTTGGATTTATTTTGTAGAGTTCAATCTTTACTGAAATTAATAAGCTATTATATAGAAAAGCTATGTGACTGCATAGGCTTTTAAATGGCAAAACAGTTCATTTTTAGGGAAACACTGTTCTTACTAATTTACAAACATTTTACAGCCGTGAATTTATATTAGTTCAGAATTCTACTCAAAGCATATGTCATATTTTCTAGCCTATTCATTATTTTATGGATTTTTACAGGGATGGCCTTCAATAAACCACAGCACACAAACAGAGAGAATCCCAGAGATGGTGCAGGGACTCTGGTAGCTTTGTAAATTAATACAGGGATGTTACTCTCCTCAGTTCAGCAGCTGTTAACACTACTGCATCCAGTACTCTCTCCTCTGTGCTGAGGGGCATCTGCAAGAACCAGAGTGCTCACTACATCAGTCCTCCAACCCTGGGGCAGTAACATGACCAGTTTCCTCAGTGGAAGAGCAGGGAGGAGATCAGCGGCAGTACAGTTTCCATCTGACCAACGCCCATGACCTTCATCACTCCAGCTAATACAAATAGTTTGATGTCCCTAGAGATCTAAGCCAGTGAAGAGTCATCTTCTGTGTGCAATTTCAGCTTGTTTCAGTGGTCATATTTTAAATATCTAAGCCAAAACAAAAATCTGCAATACCACAGCTCATCCCTGTCTTGGGATAAAAGCACAGAAGATACAAAGCGGCCAAAAAAACTCTGATTCCACCTGGGCATACTGACACAACTGTGAAGGAAGCCAGGTAATCTTAAGTATTCGATCCCAATTTTTTTTTCTTCTAAAATACTCACCTGACTTTCCCTTTGGTGTTTCTAAGAACGGTCGCAGCAAAATTTTGTGTAACACCAACCAGACTGATGCCATCAACTTCCACAATTTGGTCATTCACTTGGATCCTTTCAGGGGAAAACCACAAACACATAAAAAATGGTGTGAATTTTCAGCAAAATGTAGCATAAAGAGATCTTCTTAGTTTAATTTTAAACAAAGACTTTAAACAAAAACTCAGATGTAAAATGATTGAGGTAAATATGAAAAATGCATCATTCCTTGCATGCAGACATCTGAAAAATCCAGCTTCAAAGTCATTGTTATAATTAATATAATTGATCATCCAGTCACTTTCCCTGTATATAAATACAGCAACACAAACTCCTGAATTTGTCATATGACTTAAATTAAATTAAATACTTGAATAGTTCTTATATTATTCTTTCCTAAGCCAAGCTTGAAAAACAGCCTAAGGCATCGTTCTGGTATTCCATGCTAATGGAAAAAAAATGCAATATTTAACTAAAACAACCTGCTCATCTCTGGAGGAAAGAGCTTGAGCATCAGACTTAATTGTTGACATACCCTCTTAAAATATTTCATCTAACTTGCTCCATAAAAACGAATTTCCAGTGTAAATGTGATCTTGCTGCACACAACAATAAGACCTTGGGCTGTTTTAATGAGGACTCCCTCTTTAAAACCAAACACCTATTTACAGTGGATACATGGTTTGATGCAGGAAAAGTTAGGCAGAACAAAAAACATTCTGCTTTTATCTGAAGCTTGCAAGCACAGCTATGAAATCCCTAGAGCAGGCATCAGACTCATTGGGATTACAAATGTGTGGAAGGAGGACTGCTATACTAAAATATCTTCTAGAAATGCATGAACTCCTATAGGTTCAAAAATTTTTTAGAAATCCAAAACATTCAGAACTAGTCAAAGGGAGCAATTTTCAAGTACTTACATGGATGCTACTGATCCAAATGATACAGTTTAAAAAGGAACCAAGAAACAGCTATGAAAAAATTACATTTAAATTATATGAAAATACCTACATTAAGGTATTTAGTATCTCAGGCTACCATAGAACAATAGAGGCTTCAAAAATTTTTGAGTTGGAGCACTCATTTCTCTGTAAAGTTTGAGGTAGTGCTGTGCAGATCTACACGTGTTCAAGCAGTATCTGTAGTTCTTTGGACTTCACTGATGAGTAAGAAATACAAGATTTATTCTTTGGCAGCCTCACATCACAGAATCTTGCTGTGTTCTGGGCAGGATCTCCCTTCTGTGTATAAGAAACCTTGAAAAACTTATCTTCTCAACAGCCTATTAACTCCTACCTTGAAAATGATATCACATGTTTTATTCTCAGAATTTTATTTCAATTTTCACTGAAGCATTTACTAACACACCAATCACATTAATACTTACTGTACTTCAATACTCTAAAAATTATTTTGTTTTTAAACTTTAGCAAACATGAGGTGCAGTCAGATGTCTGCAGGTGTTTCAAGAAAAGAATTTTAAGATGTTGGTGTCACACTGAGTGAGAGGGTGTCACCCTCTTGGCTGAGAACTTAATGGTGGAAGAACAGGTTCTTTTTTGATAGCAGTTTAGCTACAACATTTTACACACTTCACTATGCAGTGGACTAGCAGTGTTCATACAGATAAGTAGTTACAGTATTTTGGATGATGAAATGTCATGTTAAGAGAATTGATGCCTGCAACTTCCTAAGTGGCTCTATCTTGATCTGCTGCAATTCAGTCTGATTCTACTTGTACTTCAGGCATATTTTGTTATCTCCTTCTTTCTCATTTGTACAGCTCCTAAATTCATTTCCAAGTCCTATTTTTATGGTCATTGTTCTCCAAACCTCCTCTCTTTCTATACATATATTTGAATTACGTATAAATATACATACATATCTAACAACATGCAACTAACATAACTAATATTCAAATTATATAATTACATGTAACTAAAAAAGAAGTTCCTTGTCTGTTGCCATGTACATTCTATACTGCTCAGACTAAAATAGTCACTCTCACAGCCATATTCTCCTGCCACCTTCGTCTTCCATGGGGATCCCTTCTCCAGCCCCACTCCCACCAGGGCTCTGTACCGGTAGCCTACCCCTAACCCCCTGACAAGCCGCACCATCTAGACCAAAATTTTCTCACAGCCACATCCTCTGGGCAGCCTTCCCTTTGGAACACCCTCCATCAGGAGCTCTAGGCCTCCTCTGTCTCTCAAATCTATTTTCAAACATGAATGAAAAATTAGGCTCAGACTGCCAAAGCCTGAATTATAGACGTTTAACTGCTTTTATCATTAATGAAACTGGTAATTCTTCCAACAATTATTTTCTAATGCTCATGACTTAAATCTTTGCCTATGTGAAGCAGCACTTCCATGAAGTGGCCACTACAGAAGTGAAGTAACTACAGCTGAACAAATTACTTGCATAACTACTATTCTATCTGATGCGCTGAAAAATTTAACCTGTGCAGAGGCAATGTTTATAGTATTTTTCAAGCTAAGAACTGTGTAATGTTTCAAAACTGTTGTTCTTAATGTTATCAAAATACTTTAAAATGGGAATGACTCATCACTGCAATAATTTGAAAGAAGCAGTAATGAATTCATCCAGGAAAAATTTTATTTTTCATATTCAGTCTAATGAATGATTTAGTATTTTACACTTTTAATAATCTCTCTTACTACTCACCAACATGCTTGCCTTTGTATTCATCTTGAAGCACTCTCCCTGGTTAAACACTGCCAGACATTGCCTTTTAATATGCCAACAAAACACAACCTCTTTGTTTGGAGCAACATGAATCAAGCCAGTGGTGCTCAATCACTGAGAAACTCCTTTGTACAGATTTTGGGTTTCCACAAGTGGCAAGTACTTTGTATCATGATTTGATGGGTCTTTCAATAAATATGGGAGTTATCCTACGGATATTGTAATGTTTTAAATTGTAGTTTCAGAAAAGCCTGCTATGCGGTTATTCAGAAGTTTTATTTTCTGTTAGCAGACTTTGTTTTGCTATCAGTGTTAATGATTAACTAGGCTTTTCAGAAGGATGAAGTCAACAGGACCCTTTACAGTTGATGCACTTTATTACAGAACTGGCTGCTCCTGGCTGAGGGGATTACATATCCCTTTCTCAAGTGAACGATCAGTCAGGTTCTCTAAGAGAAAATCAGGGGGCTATTGCTCAGCTGACTGAGCATTCAGCCAGTTGAAAACCAACACAAATATTAGAATTGTCAAAGAAAGACATTATTTTTTCTCAGCTGACAAGCTCCTTTCGGACACCATACAGGGAAATTAAACAAAAGACTTGCGATGGAACAATAACTTCTGTAGCCCACTCCAACATATGAATAATGAGAGGAACAGAAAAAACACATCATCATAGAGCAGTAGTGAGTGACTGATTTTCAACTGAAGAATTTCACACAGAATACCAGTTGTGAGCTTAATGCCTTCTGGCTGAGCTCAAGCATATCTTTCAGAAAAATGTTCACTTCAAATTTAAAGCAATGGATGAAATAATGATGTCCCAAGGTGTCAACTTCTTCATTTCCATTCATAATTTTTAAGCCTGTGATAAATCAGTACTTGGTCCTTGATCTGGTATCTTATGGCCAAGATCTGTAAATATACCTGCAAGACCAATCTGGAAGATGGTATAACTTCAACAGTTTCATAGCAAAGTTATTAAATTTTGCAACCCCCTGCCATGTAGAGCCTTCTGATTTAATTGTGTGGGGTTTCCACAGAAGAACAACCTTTTGCCTGGCTGAAAAGTTCTAAGTGTTCATCAGTAAGGAACATGTTACTGCAATACATTTTTTAGAAGACAGTATCAACTTTTTAGTTTATGCCTATTCTATGTACCTGTGTTTGGTATTATTTATAACTAATATAACAAATCACTAAGGATCAAAGATAGAAGTAAAGAATGCACGTCAGTAGAGTTAATTTTATTTCTAAATTTAAAAAGGATATGCTCTGGGGCAAAAAAACCCAAATTATGTTTGTTGGAAGATGTTTGAGAATACTTCTCATTATTAAATGATTACACAAGTAAAGAGGTTTTCTAACTTTTAATGAGAAACATTGGCCTGACTGTGGCAGGTATTGTGTAACACACAGATAACTCTGTCCCATATTGTATGTTTAGAAGGAATTCTTTAACCTGCATATATCAAGTAAGAAATTCTAGAAGCAACCAGGTTTTATATACGTCATCGTATAAGACTACAAACACCAATTCATTTCTTTTGTGGGCAAGATTTATGGTACAGCTTCCTATTCCAATTGATTAACGTACTTTCAGCGTTGCAGGGATGAAAATTGAACTCTGCAACAGAAGATTATGCGTAATAAGAAATATAAAGCAACAGCCTGTGCTAGTAAACTTGGATGGAGATGTATTTAGTAAGAGTTTAATTATTCAGTGTGGTGGGTTAACCTTGGCTGAGCGCCCACCAAGCCTCTCTATCACCCCCCCTTTCCTTCCCCTCCT
>JAVSBS010016408.1:87809-103620 GCA_033124195.1 Coracias cyanogaster | reverse complement strand
GGGGAGACCTTCTGGCTCTGCACAACTCCCTGAAAGGAGCTTGGAGCCAGGTGGGGTTGGGCTCTTCTCCCAAGGAACAAGTGATAGGACAAGAGGAAACGGCCTCAAATTATACCAGGGGAGGTTTAGGTTGGGTATTAGGAAAAATTTCTTCACTGCTTGACAAAGGGTTGTCAAGCCCCTCAGTTGCCTTCAACAGGCTGCCCAGGGAAGCGCTCAAAGGTCTTTCCCAACCTAAACAATTCTATGATTTATCTGCAGGTGTGCTGATTCCATTCTCAGACAGATGCCAGGACTGTCTGACAGTTGCAATATATTCAAACCAGCATGACGTGTTTGATTCAATGGCAGTTGTTACGCATGTATAGAGGACAACTGAGCTCTGCAGATATCAGTGGAAGGGGCCACAACATTTATAGTACTCATAAAAAGTCCTGAGGCAGAAAAGGGTTTGTTTTATCTGTAATTTGTTTTCTTCTCACCCTTTTGGCCTGTTCAAGTTGTTCCGAGAGCTCTTCCAGGGCAGTAGCGTGCCTCTGCCTGATTTCCTGGATCTGTGCTTCATGGTTTTTGGTTTCTTCTTCTATTGCTTTCTTCAGTTCAGCCACCTCCTGCTCACGCTTTGTCCTAGAGAAAGCGTCAAGGGTTATAAAAATCAACATTTTAGCCTTTTGTAAATTAAAGATGAGTTTTAACGGTGCCTTCTTAGACAGCTGATCCTACCTCAGCTCTTGCTGTGCTGCAGTGGTATCCAAGGTATCTTCCAGTTCAGTTTTTAAAGCCTCCAGCTCTTCACTTAAATCTCTTTTCTGCTTTTCTGCCTTGTTGCGTGATGCCTTCTCAGATTCAAGATCCTCCTGGAGTTCAGCAATTTGAGCCTGCAATTCTCTTATCACTTTCAGCGCATTGTTTTTCTGAACTGCTTCTTCATCACCTCTGTTAAAGAGTCACAACAGTTAATGGTATTTCATAGCTCTTGTCAGAACAGTCCAGTGCTATTTAGATTATGCAGATTAACAGTATCTTAACTTTTCCACTAGAATAAAACAGACTTTCTAAAACATAGATAGAAACCCACAACCATTCTTATCACGACCGTGAAAAGCACAGTGCCCCAGGTACTACAGATACTTGATCAGCTTTCCCAGTTACATTCAAGTATTCCAATTTTGTGCATCTCAGTGTCCCAGAAATGCACCATCCGCAGAATTTTCTCTTCCTGCAAAATTATAGATCATTACTCAAAAGCTGCAAAAGACACTTAGCTGATATAACGTGACTGCAGGACTACCACAGATGTTGATCATGTCCATCCTACCCCATCGCTGAGTAAGAAGACTCCAACCCCACCTCCATGAAGAAGGCTCATTGAGCATTACGTGGTTTTTCCCTCCTGAGGCCGAACTCCGGGAGATTACAAAATCTTCCAGAGCCCAAACACTATTCGGGGAGCTTTGTAAGCCAGTAGGATGCTGATAAAACAGTGACATATTTTTTTTTGCCATGTCTACGCACAGCACAGGTGTCTAGAGGTGCTCTCATACAAACATGAGCTGGCTTCTGCTTTACCATTCTCATTTCTGAGGTTTTTGCAGCCAACAGAAATTCTGCCTGGGAAAGCGGGTTTCTACCACGCTTCTGTAGCCGTAAGTACCATCGTGCTCTGACCTAGCAAGAGCAGCCTGCAGCTCCTCCTCTTTCTTGGCCAGCTGGATCTTCAGCTCTTCAATCTGGGCTTGCAGCTCAGCTATTTGGTCCTGTAGGTCTGTTGTTTCCCCATCAAGTTTCCTTTTGGCTTTTTCTAACTCTTGACGGGTCTTCTCCTCCTTTTTTAGGCGCTCTAAGGAAGCAAAGAATTATATTTATATGCAATTTTTTTTTTCTCTTGTCATCCTTGGAAGGTTGGGGGCCAGAGCTACTGGGTGGCAGGCAGCGTGGAAGGCTTAATTTCTACTGTGTCAATTCCTCCTCCAGTCTGCAGCTGGAAGGCTGACTGGGAAAAATAGCAAAGCAGAACTGTAGGACTTAGACAAGAATGAGTTAAATGACTGGAAAAAAAGGCTTTAAATAAAGGGAACAGAAGCATAACCTCATCTTGATAGAAAAATAAGGAGTGGGATCCAATGGAAGAGCAGTTTGAGCTGCTACGCCAGATAATCACAGACTCAAAAATGAAGACCAGCTATGGACTGGAAAAAATGATGGCTTGCATGGCTTTGGAAGGGCTAGGCTAGACTCCAAAAGCCCTACTGGAAAACAGTATGGCTTACAGAAAACTTGGATAAACCGTTTTTGCAAGTATCCGTGCCACTAACTCACATCCCATCGATATTTAGCAAGCCTTTGCAACCCCGACAGCTCCCGGTAATTTATTGGTGTAGCTGAGATCCTCCTGCCCTCCGGCGTTTCTTTGGGAAGCCCGGCCAGTTGCCAGTGCCACAGCAATCCCACAGCCAGCTGATCCGCCTCGCCTGGCTCCGAGAGTTCCTGGCTGCCCTGTTTGAAGTTACCTACTGACCAGGGGTGTAATATATTGGAGTCACAGAAGGTTTTGCTTAGCATAGAATTAGCATAATTCTAAATGCATTAGCACAAGCATAAGTTGTTAGGCTTCTTCAACACTTCACGGGTCCTCAGTGCAGAGGTTTCTCTCACACCCTTCCTAGAGTGCCACGGGACCAGGGCAATTTTCTACATGGAGAGGAAGCCATAGAATGGTTTGGGTTGGAAGGGACCTTAAAGACCATCTAGTTCCACCCCCTCTGCCATGGGCAGGGACACCTCCCACTAGACCATGTTCTAGAATTGTCTCTCACAGTCACCCAGGGCTATTTGGGATTTTCCAGACAATCTAAATAACAGTATTTTTCTCCTAGATAGTTCCTCATTAAAAGCAATACCACTTTCCCCTCTGGTTTTTTCATTATACTCCTGGTGAGTGACAGTTAGAACAGTGTCACAAGATCCAATCTGGTAATTGAGAAAGTTCATAGTAGGCTGAATTAATATTTTTTTCCCCCAAATCCAAGTGCCTAGCAGTGCCAAGCCCCTAGCAGAGAGACTTTAATAGCTTCTTGACTCATCTCCAAGAATAAAGATCATTTTACCGTGCTTTACTAGCCAAGAAATTGCATGCTTTATATTAAAGCTTTAATTTCCATTTCTAAGGTCATCAGCCTTGGAACAGCACCATAACCAGACACATCTGTCAAGGATCTTCACAAACTCTAGTCCTGATTTAAGCACACAGCTACTCAAGCATTATTTTCCAGTGAGTAAAGCTTACTTATGCCCATCTTAAGGTCTCTGAATAAGATTTTTAAAGAAAAGGTACATTAATCACCTCCTATCCCCACAAGGTTCAACACCTTCCTATGCAGAGGAGATTAAATTCTGGTATTCTTCCATAAGCACATCACTTCTAAAATATGTAGCAAGACCATAGTACAGGCAGTGAAAAAAACGATTTCCAAATTAGGGCACAGAGAGCAACTCTGCCTTATATTTTGCAACTTTGACTTGGCAGTGTGTTAATGTTGCACAATAACTGCTTACAGCCATAAGTAATTAAAAAAAAAAGGAAAATCAAGGAAGGTTACATCTCGGGCTAATTTAGCCTGTGACAACACAGGAAAAACAACCCGAAATCAACGGCCAAAGAAATGGAACCGTTTTAGGTAAAGCACAAAGAAAAGCAAAACAATTCAGATTTGCTTATTCAAAAAAATATTGGAATGAAGCAATAATATGATTAGTAGGCATTCATTATATCAAAATAGATGCCTAGGAACATTCTTCCATAAGCGTTTGAATGTGTCCTTCTAGAAAAGTGTAGCGCCTTCCCAAGAGACAGATGTTTTACCGTGTTACTAAGGGATGTGTCCACAACAGGAATCTCTGAGCACATCTATAAGTGACATGGATTTCCAGACTGAAGACCTAACAAGTTAAACACAAGGCTGAGCAGCCAGATCATAGACTCATGGAATGGTTTGGGTTGGAAGGGACCTTAAAGATCTTCTAGTTCCAACCCCTCGCCATGGGCAGGGACACTTCCCAGTAGACCAGGTTGCTCAAAGCCCCATCCAACCTAGATGCAACAAGTCTTGCAAGGAACACAAATTTTTCAAGAATTAGATAAATAACAGCTATTAAGGTATTGATATAGAAGGCTGCACTTAGACCAGACGAGATACTGCACAGGTAATACACGATCCATTCCTCTCTAACATGGTGTCCAAGGTGTTACCAGGCAAGTGTAGTAAGAACAAACCTTCCAAATCGGTGATCATCATTTCCTGCTTGTTCTTGAGCTTGGCCAAGTTTTTGGCCTTTTCTTCTTCTTCAGCCAGCTGAGAAGTACATTCAGCAATTCGATCCTCCATCAGCTTCTTTTCCTAGTGAGAAGAAAGGGGAGAAACAACAATAACAGCTAAAACACAATTTGAAGAGCCTCTAAGCAGCACAAAACACTGAATATATAAAACCCATCTAGAGGTCTCACAGAGCATGTATCACACAGATTTTATTTTAAGGGACTGACGTGTCAAAATTAAGGATCAACTGGAGTAGCACAGAAACATGGATATTCATTTTCCAACAAAGTGAGACTTGGAATTTAACAAGGGGAGGCCTGGTTTTAGGACAGACTTCGTTGCACCCTTTGGGAAATCTGTTTGCAAAGAACAGCGGTAGTGATGCTAAACACTGTTCTCAGCTCTCAGCTGCAGACGATTCATGAAACCAGAAAGAACACGTGACAGATACCTCCCTTTTGAAGGCCAAAAGCATCTCTAAGTCAACCTGTTCAAACCCCACAAGTCTTTAGGCACAAACTTTATAGATAACGTAACAGCAGTCTCAAATGTTTGAGAGCTATCTCTTGGCACTACCATTACCTATGTGCCGAATCTCCACCATCCACACTGGTCTCACCTTCAAAAACTTGGAATTTTGGTCCTCCAACAGCAGGATCTCCTCCTCCATCTTCTTGATCTTAGCTTCAGCTGTCACTTTTTCAAGCTGCAACTTCTGTCGAGCTCCTTCCTCCTCATCAAGCTGCTCCTCTAGGTCCTGGGAAGAAAGGCAATTGCATCTGTGCGTTTTCCAGGTTACCCATGCGTTCAGTCTATTTTTTTAATTGGGTGACAAAGATGTATTATTTGAAAAGCCACCTGCCTTAACTAACACTGAAAATGGGTCTGCTTTGTTAGATTCATTTATAGTATAGATCTGGTAATGAAATTAAGGGCTAGGAGAGGCACAAGGGATTTTTTTTACGCTCTATTTCAGCCTTGGCTGAGCTATGCTGTCTAGGAAACACTCACTTCAGTCTTCCACCTTCCTAACTCAACAGAAAATAAAAAATTTTACTTAATGCCAACCAAATCAGATCAGGCTTTGTGTCAAAAGACTCCCTCAACACGCTGCACCTGAATAGGGCACCTGGTGTAAGAGTGCGAGTGTGCAGGAGGAGAAACATCTCCTGATTCCAGCATGAGCCTAGATCCCGGTTTTACTGCTGCAGTAGTTCAGGAACTGGCACAAATAGGTGGATACCACTGGCAAAGCCATCGTGTACTGGGCTTCTAGTCACTTGTGGTTTTAAATAAGATTCTTGGCCACATGTTAAGAGACACTTAAGAGGTATCAAGGTGTGGGTTTATCTCCCCTTCAACTACCTTGAATACTTTGAAAGACAGTTCTCAAGTGTGCCCCTTTTCAAGGTCTCTGTTGTTCAAAAGAAAGCATCTAAATCTCATTTTCACCAAAAAAACCCCACGGAACTTGGAGATGAAG
Source organism: Coracias cyanogaster (assembly GCA_033124195.1). Lineage (NCBI taxonomy): Eukaryota > Metazoa > Chordata > Aves > Coraciiformes > Coraciidae > Coracias > Coracias cyanogaster. The sequence goes on along the minus strand of JAVSBS010016408.1, from coordinate 97,821 downwards.
TTGTCTTAGTTTCATGATTCCATCAGTCTTTCAGTATATGAAGGCAGGGAAGCTCCACGCAGTCACTCCTGCTCCCCCCGACTCAAATTGCTCCCCGCCACACTCTATCTGCACATGCTGCAGCTACCAACAGGACATTGGGACTTTTCTTTCTTTCCTCACCTTCCTACGCTGGAGACCACAAGAAGCTGAACACAATGAACACAGGAAGAGAAAAAAATTCAGACTGATTTTATTCCACACATGGTGCTTAAGAAGCTAAATTCCTCTGTGCTCTAGAGACGTTGAGGGAGCTTCTCCCTCCTTACCCCTCCTGATTGTCCATTTCCAGTCATCCAGACACATACCTGAATATGACCCTGCATTTTCTTTTTCTCATTCTGCAGTATTTGGTTTCTTTCCTCTTCCTCTTCAACCCTGGACTCCAAATCATGAAGAATTTCTTCCAGTTCTTGTTTTTTGGCAGCCAAGCGAGCCCTCATCTCCTCGGCTTCTGCAAAGAGCTCTGTCTCAGCCTGGAGCTGCTCTGCAAGAATGTTCTTCTCTTCTAGAAGCTGCAAATATACAAAGAAGGTAGTAAAGCAGTAAAAATGGCATTTTAAAGTCTCTTATGACAGATTACACATGTGATAATATGGTAACAAAGTTATTCAAAGGCCATGTTCTGCTCCAGTTCTTGACTCCCTGATCAATATCCCAAACCAAAGACTTCAGCAGCAGTCCAGGAGACACCAGCTTTCATGACAGGGCTACAGCAATATTCATTTGCTTTTCCCCCCAGTTTAAGGAACAAATCCCACTGCACCTGCTCCACCTGCACTGTTCTACCAGCAGCAAGAACATGAGGGAAGTTTCCTGGACAGTTCCTCGTGCTCATCCCTACAGAGCAGCAGAGCAGTGCCGTGGGTAGCTGGGCTGGAGCTGGCACTTGGAGTCACTGGAACCGAACTGGAATACATTACTACTTGCTGTGTAAACTTGACAATAGCATAGTTCCAGTTGGAAGGGACCTAAACCCATCGTCTAGTCCAACAGCCTGACCACTTTAGAGCTGACCAAAGGTTAAAGCATGTTATTAAGGGCATTGTCCAAACACCTCTTAACCGCTGATAGACTTGGGCCATCAACCAGCTCTCCAGAAGCCTGCTCCAGCGTTTGAACAACCTCTCGCATAAAGAAATGCTTCCTCATATCCAGTCTGGGCCTCCTGTCGCAGCTCTGAACCATTCCCATACATCCTGCCACGGGATCCCAAGGAGAAAAGCTCAGTACCTCTCTCCATATCCACCCGCAGGAAGCTGTAGAGAGCAATTAGGTCACCCTTCGGCCACCTTTGCTCCATATTAAGACAAGCCCAGTGTCCTTTGACACTCTTCACAGGCCATGTCTTCCTTTCATCAACAGAAACTGATGCTTTGCCTTTCTAGATGTCTGTCCCAGCCCTATCATCTCTCAAAGTTACCACAGTGATAAATACAGGTCTGTCTTCACTGTTTCAGCCCTTTACATTTATATGTTACTTATCAGCATAAATCCATTTGCAGTTTTGTCCAGTAATTGCTCTAATTGCTTCCCCACCTCTTAAACAGCACGTGCACAGCACAGGAGTATCCTACCCTGAAAACACAACTGAAAGGGAAGACAACACCACTACTGAAGTTCCCCTGTAAACGAGGGGAGGCCAAAAAAAAGTTTGTCTTTATTAACAAGATGTTTCTGCCTTCCTGGAGGAAAGGCTCACGCTCTGTCTTCCTATTCCAGACCTTAGCTGAGTGTGAAAGGAGGGAGCTCGCTGACTCTCAGTGCTTTTGCTCACAAGGGTCTCTCCAACATGGTTCCCTCAATGGGGTCTTGTGCAACTCACGTTCTAGATATCAAAAGCTGGTCTTGGACACAAACCTGCTGATGTTTCCTTTCCATTTCCTCAAGTTCTGCCTCCACTTTTGTCTGTTTTTCTTTCACCTTCATTAGCTCCTCATCCTTAGCTTGTAGTTCTTCTTCTTGGCGAGTGACCTGAAGAAGAGGCTTCACCTGCAAAGGTTTGAAATGAGCAAGTGAGAATCTGCACGCACCTATTTACAGAAGTCAAAGGAAGTGTCAGAATACAACGAACCTTCGTGAAGACTCTCCACCACTGCCAGTGCCTAAGCTTCAGGTACGCAGCACAATTCCTCTGCAGGATTTTCAGTGCGCTCAGTTGCTGCTGTTTCTTTGCAAAGGCCCTGAAGGGAGAAAGAGCAAAACCCTTTGTGTTAAATACAGCTGATGATCTGCTCATGGTTTTAGTTTTTAGGTTACCCACCCCTAGAACGCTTGCAGACCGTAAGTAGGCTTATTTTTAAGATAACATCAGGATGGATTAGATGCTGAACTGTCCTTTAATTTCAGAACAACAGCTTTCCAAGTACCTCCGAGAACCTCCAGGGGAGCAGGAGGAGAGACTGTTTTACAGCCACTGGCTACGCTCTAAACAGCTGCACGTGCCACAAAGGCGAGATTAAGGAGATGTTGTTAAGAAATGAAGGTGAAAATTCTTATTAGGTAAAAATTCAGCTACTACTCTGGATAGAGCTACAGTTTGTCTCCTGAAATGGAGGTTTTAGTGCATAGCTCCATATCAAAGGGATTTAAGATGACCATGAGAAGATTGCATGGTAGGAGCACACATACTTCCTGGCCAGGTATCCTCTGCAGACTGCCTGGAAGAAGATGATAATGTCTGTGATCTTCAGATCTCGTTCTTCTTCTAAGTGAGCCAAGACACCAGCTCGGAAAAAGATCTTGCTCTGTCCAATTCTGTATAAGTTGGGGTCCAGCTCTAAGGCTCTGATCTAGACAGACAGGCAAGCACATTGTTTGACATCAAGGAAAGGACAATTCTTGTTTCAGCTTTTCAATGTTTTACCAATAGTTAGATACAAGCACTTACCATGCGCTCACAGGCCTGCTTACCATCCATAAAACCTTTCGGAATTGCATTGGGAGTAAGGATCTCATACCTTTAAATCAAATGAAAAAAACACAGTTTTACATTCAACGATCAGCTACATTATTATAAACCCATAAAGCTGCAGTCGCCAAGTGCATGGTTAAGGAATTTCTCCAGAGGGTTTTTCCAGCAGCCCATTTTAGGTTGTTCCCCCTTCCCGGTTGTCTTTAGAATGAACCTTTAGTATTTAACTCCTTCAAGTCACTTCAAGACCTTTGGATTTTTTTTTTCCACTTGGGTTGGAGAAGGGGCTGTGGGGTGTCTTCAATTATTTCATAAGGATCTTTCGTAAAAATTCAAAGGACTGTTCCTGCTGTTACCTCTGTCTAAATTCCTGGAACACTATCCTGTTTGGAAATCCTTGTCGACAAATCCGTATTCCCTCCAAAACACCATTGCAACGAAGCTGATCGAGAACCAGATGTGGATCCAATTTGCCAGCCTGGACAAACAAAACAAGCATGATTTTTAGTCTTAATTTCTATTAATGAAAAAACATTGTTTAAGTTTCTGAGGTTACATTCTACGAACTCAAGCATTTCAATCAGGGGATGTGCAGGGAACACTGAGAAGATATTTGAGGAGTGTGAAAGCTTTGTGAAACCTGGCTTCTGATCTCCAAAGGAAGACACAGAAAGCATGCAGGACTTAAAGTGCAGGTCAGGGCTCTAATAAAGAGGAAGAACTAGAGTCTGTAGCACATACCCTCTTCTCATGATTTGGAATGATGCAGCGAACAAAATTGGGGTTAGTGTTTCGGAGCGTTGCCATCAGCTTGGTGAGAGATTCTTTGTAGAGCTGGCCAACGGTACGGAACATGCCCTTCTTGGTCTTGTAGGCAGAGCCAAAAGCTGTCTCCGTAATTCCAGTGACCTGATCCAGACCCACAATACGATCCACTGGGGAGGAGGACAAGACAAAATAATTAAGTGGGCTTTGAGATATGTCAGGTGTAGAGGCAGGCAGAAAGAGGAGCAACAGTGCAGCAGCAGAAGCTTTGCGGGACACATGACGGGAGGTGCCGTCGGAGGCAGGGCGCTCAGCGGGTACCGGGGACGCTGTGCAGAAGCAGTGGAACCAAAAGCCACAAACTGATAGGGCAGAGTTGTGTAGCTTTAGGAGGTACGGACTGAAATATCCAGCTCTTTACTTGCAGTTCTACATGACCAGTAAAGCCATTTAAGTCAACTTTTCAGAGAGAGAAAGCTGCCTGGAAACTGGCAGTTCTTGGAATTCTTACAGTGCAAAAATATTTCTGGGCTGAACCTTTGCAATTAGATGTCTGTGCATGTTTGCTTCAAAGGAAGAGTCACGGTAATTATAAAAATTCAATCTAAGTTTTGTCGAATATTCAAAAGCGCTTTGAAAGCATAACTATTTACAGAAGAGTTGGAAACTTATTTCAGTGACAAGAGGGGGGCAAAAAGTATCTGCCAGACCACTGCTAGTCTGCTATTTTGAAGAATCCCTCCAAGTTTTACATCCAAAGACCTTCCTAGCCAAAAGACAAGTCTCAAAATAGGAGAAGCGCACAGCAAAGGACTTCAAAGCTGCCATGAAGCAACAGAATAGAGATTTTTCTTTGATTTTTTGGAACATTTTGGGTAAGGATCTCTATGGTTTCTTCTTCAGAAGCACTAATTAGAAACCTGACTGCCATCATTAAAATCTTCAGGCCAAAACCACGAATGTGATGCCATGTGCACGACAACAATTATTTAAGCAACTCACTAAAAAAACAAATAGGCAGGTGGCTGAACACCTTACTAATGGTAGTTGGCACTTCTCAGTACCAAGCAAGTACACGACAAGTATTGGTTCTCCATGGAATCCAAGCCGGCCAGGCAGAAACAAGCAACCACAGGTAGGCTACAATGGAAATTTTGTAATGTTATCTTCAAATTCTTTCCAACCAGAGGGAATTGTGGTTTGCCACCAGGTTTGGTTTTGTATATGACAAATAAGTGACAAATTTTTATTTCATGCTCGTACCCAAAGGTCTATATACAAATAGAAAATTAAAAGCAGGAAAATACAGGGCAACAAGGCTGAATAATCACTTGTGAGTCTTGCACGTAGCGTAGAGCAGAGCCCAGCTCCTCCACACAGTTTTGAATACTGGAATCTAAGTGGCTTATTAAAGTCTGAAGATTAAGCAGGTGGTAAGCTCTTCATAAGATCATATCCCAAATACTGACTTTGAAGCAGAACTCAGTCGTGAACCAGAAATGGGATGGAGATTACTGGGAGTCAGCGTTAGAGGATGAACATAACAGCTTGTAGGTATTAGAAACACGCTCCCACCAGACATCACTAAGGACTGGTCACCACTCAGCTCCTGCTTGGCCACCTAATCTTAAAACTTTGTAAATCTCTCTAATAATTGTGCACCTTTTGCTTTGTCCCCCTCTATCCTCCAGCTGTAAGGTGGTTATTTGTATTTCAAAGAGGATTATTAAAGTGAAACGTAAGCATTCCCTCTGCATTAGAGCAGCCAGTCAGCAGCAAAACTGGACTATCATCCATTGGCTAAAGTCTCGGAACTCAAGCCCTCTGGTAGTTACTTTAGGAACCCTCATGAGTGTCCTCCGGTAGGTGATGGATCATGAGTAGTGGAACATAATCCCAAGTAAAGACTGGAAGGCTGAAGGCGCAACCTTCACGCTGGGGAGGTGAAGGAATACAGGAAGGGAAGGAAGAGGTTGGGTAAAATATCTAAAGCTCTTCAAAATGACATTCCAAATAAGTGGGTTTGTTGATTTCTCAATACCTCAAAAACCACGTGCCGCTTCTACAAAGGGAAATATTACTATGACGAGGTTTTTAAATAAAAGAACAATTCCAACAAGCCTGGAAGAAATGTATTTCACTTCCTACCCCCGCTACAACAGCGGCACTCATTCAGATACTTCAATCCGTTCTTCAGCTTTCCTCCCCAAAAATACATCCACGTTCTAAAACGCTCCGGAGTTTTGTCAATGTCGGACTGCAGAAAGAAGCTTGATAGTGTTCCAAAGCTTACGCATTCTCTCAAATGCTTGGAGCTACCAGGATTATCACTTCGGAAGCAATTCTGCATCTCAACACGGAACTAGGAAGCAACAAACCTTTTTATCTGCAATGTTCAAATGCAGTGCATAAAATAGAGATGCTCTATGTATGCAGCAGCAGCTCAAGAGGTACGCACTGGGAGACCACTTGCCGTGGGGAGGTAAACCTAAGGTCAGCATGAAATGAGAAGTTCATGCAAGCCTACGAGCAAAAATGGTTTTCCTGTAGATACCACAGCCCTGCCTTGAGGAGGCCTAAAGTTTATACATCCATTCACCTGGTGGCTCATGAAGACCAGTAATATTGTCATAGAAACAGGCTCTCTGAATATTCTGAATCTCTAAGGCAGAGAAACAGCAGAAACAGAAAGACAGAAGAGCAGATACACAAGACACTTCAGTTAGTATCACAGAACAGGGTTATCAATTGCAAACAGACTTAACTGTGCTACAAAAGCAATTAGGCCACGACATATTCCATGCACATTTCAGTTATCTGTGGAAGCAGGTTTTGAATATTTAGACCAAAACACTTTTGCTTCTGTGCGTGTACTCGAAAAGAAAGGAGCAGATCCCCAGCCAGAAAGTTCTTTATACATTCAGTGCAACTGCTCTCTGTAACTGAACCAAGTAAGAGGGAACCTCAGCGTTCACCAACCGCATCATCTACACCACGAGCTTCATTTCCTCCTCAAATAAGACACTCCAGAATGTCTACGTATGAAAATATACTCTAATATACTGATGTTAAAAACAAGAATGGAAAACTCCCTGATAAGTATTTATTTGGTTATTTCAGCTTCTTGGAGTATTTTGGTTAAAATGTTGATTAAATAATTTAAGATGATGGGCAGGTAAATTAAACAATGCACAGTTAAAATAGGACACATTGGATTTGGTTTTAATACCCCATATCTAAGTTGTATGGCTGCTCATGGATTTTATTTTGGGAGATGCAGATTTCCAGGGTGTCACCCACCACTGCACATGAAACAACTGTGCTGGTGCTCACATCACACAACGTTTTATCGACAGCAGGAACCACTACAGCTCTTCCCAGTCAGCATTCCACAGCAGCAAGTCCAACTAAGAGTTTCAGACAAGATTCTACATGAAATTTGACTCAGGGTAACGACAGTAAGTGAATATCGGTTCAAATAATGAACATGAGAAGCAGCTACTCAGAAATGGTACATGCGCAAGGGACCGTTGGTGCGACCCAGCTTCCTCGTTGTACGTTCGGTGCTAAACAATAGAGAAAATGCTGTAGATATGTACAGTGTAGAGGTGGAGAGGGAGAAGGGAACAGGCACAAAACCCCCCAAACTCATCCAGCTGGGTAAAGATCCCTAACAACTTGTGTGCTCAGAGCAGGAGCTCTTACCATCCTTCCAAAGCTCTGCAACAAACTTGTCAGAAGACTGGTGCAAGAGCGTGGCCACGTTGTCATTCAGAGGGTCCATATTCTTCATCAGCCACTCGTCTGCCTTGTAGTCTACCTGCGGAGCAGCCAAGTTGCACGGGATCAGATAAACTCCCAGCCTGGGGCTTCACCTTATCAGCATCAAAGGAGCTTTAAGAATATTTTAGTGATGTTCTCCTCCAATTCTCTTCTTGCTGCTTGCTATGAGTTAGTTGTGCCTCCTCAGGACAGTTCAAAGTACCCCACAGAAAATTATTATTCTTCCAAAAGAGTAAATGGGAGTTTTCTTAAGAATTTAGCAACCTGATTTTTGCTCACTGCAAGCTGGGACACATTTTTCAGCCCAAATAAGGCTTCGCTATTCCCTATGAGGATAGAAAAACAACCCCAGTATAGATCCTAATGACTTTGTCTCAATTACTAGAGTGAGGATGTGCTGCAGCATGAATTTTTTTTTAATTTCACTATAGTAGTTACATTTAAACACTTTGTTCCATAAAGAAAACAAACAAAGCTCTTATCTTGAACGAGCCAATTCTGTGGTTTGCAATTAAACCATAGCTCAGCAGTTGGAAACTCAATGTTACCAACACGGGTCTCATCCCAGCCCAAGAGGGAGCCCTAAAATTCCCCAAGTCCAACAAAATTTCTGTGTTGACTGCGTTTGCTTCAACTAAACGGTGAAGTTTCTATTTTTAAATCAGGGCTTTGGGAGGAAAGCCACATTTGAGTGCTCCCAGCACCCAAAGCAGATCATTATCTCAGTGCTTCTTGCAGGAAAAGCTCTTTTACAAATGATTCTGAAGGAATACATGTTCTGACCCAGAACTGAAACCCGCCGTCTGGCAGAGGAAGATAGGCGATGCCAGCGTTCCAGAAATGCCCCGACCTGGCAGAAGTATCATTCTTCAGAACAATTATGTCCTGGGAGGTAGGCACCAAGCTGCTTTACTTCATTTTGATTACCTAAAGGTAACCTACTATCAACTGCACTAACAGTGATGATTTCACTCTAAGGAACTATTTTAAATATTGACACAATAAAATGTCTAATTTCTTTATTTCATTTTTTGCTACAATTATCTAGTTGGTACCACTCATGTCAAACAAGATACCAACACGGCATTAGCACTTGAAATGAAAAGTAAAGGATCGCTCTTCATCATCCCACAACCTCTTTCTTCTAAAGATCGGGGCAAAAACTGGCACTAGGATTAAGTTTTAACTATTTATGAAACCAACTGCATAGCCCAGCCCTACAGCATAGACCTGGATCCACACAATGCAAGAACTGCAGTTATTTCATGGCCCTCTTCCCAACGTACCTGAGCTCTGTCCCCCTCAGCAGGGGACTAAAGGTTGAATTAACAGTAAAAATGAAAAGGTATCAGCCTACCTATAAAAGTGACAATATACAGACAATCTCAGGTGAACTGAGGAGGTAAGAGTGAAGATGGTGCTGACACAGCCCTACTACCAACTTGGAAACAGATATTCAGAAAAGATTTCTTTCAATAACGCCCTGAAAAAAAACCTCACCTCTAAAACCCAACAACAAAATGAAAAGAACCTGAAACATTCGCTTCATATAGTATTAATTTATATTTTTCAGTTCTATTTGGTAATAAGAGTTCCAGCAGAGCTCTGCTGAATATGTTCAGGAAAATGAACCAAGGCCACCCTCCAGCACAAGGATTTCTGCGTTTTGGAGCTCTGCCCAGTGCTTTCACTTCTCACCAGGCGTTTATCGCCCAACCCTTACCTTCCCTGCGTAGTGAATGATGCAGAAGTCCTCTTTGTCCTTCAGCTGTCGTGGCTTTTGGAACTTGGAGTGGGTTCCTTGCTCTTGCACCAATTTTTCCACAAATGTCTTGTCAGTAGCTTTAGGGAACCAGCATTCTTCATCCAGTAACGCCAACACACCGGGAGGATTCGCCTGAAATTCAGCCAGATTTAATCTGTGTTACTATTTAATATACCTATTTTTAAAAAATTTTAGTATTTCAAACATACTGTTAAATGCCACAAATTATCTAAACCGATTCAAATGAACAGGGTCAGGCTGGATCAATGGGCTGAGGCTCAAAAAGGCCACGGGCTGGGTCCTGCCTGTGGGTCACAACAACCCCTGCAGGGCTCCAGGCTGGGGGAAGAGTGGCTGGAAAGTGCCTGGTGAGAAAGGACCTGGGGTGTTGGTCAACAGCAGCTGAAGATGAGCCAGCGTGTGCCCAGGTGGCCAAGAAGACCACCAGCATCCTGGCTTGGGTCAGCAGCAGTGTGGGCGGCAGGACCAGGGCAGGGATCATCCCCCTGGATGGGCACTGGGGAGGCTGCCCCTCAAATCATGGGGCCAGTTTTGGGCCCCTCACTCCAAGAAGGACACTGAGGGGCTGGAGCGTGGCCAGAGAAGGGCAATGAAGCTGGGGAAGGGTCTAGAGCACAAGTGTGGTAAGGAGCAGCTGAGTGACCTGGGGGTGTTCAGCCTGGAGCAAAGGAGGCTCAGGGGAGACCTTCTGGCTCTGCACAACTCCCTGACAGGAGGTTGGAGCC
>JAVSBS010016408.1:19235-30184 GCA_033124195.1 Coracias cyanogaster | reverse complement strand
AAAAGAGACAATGCGACATTTCACCATTTGCCTCTTCTCAGCCAGCTTAACACTTCAGCGTAGTAAGAAACACACTTACGGAAAGCACCCCAATGAAGGGTAATTAAGCTCCTCACGGTCATGCTACATTAACAACCAACGCTGCCATTTCCAACGGTCTCAGCAGCCCCTTAGAGGCCATCTGCGGCAGATCCCCGCGTCCCCGCCGCCGCCATGCCCTGCACACACCGCCCACCCCCCAGCGCCACAAAGACAGATTATAACCATTTAACCTGACCCATGACCCTCCGTCTCCAAGTTCACGTATTCCCCAAAGGGCTTTTTGGACAAGCACAGGCTTTCAGCACACGCTATTATCCTGGGGCACAGACTACCCCAGTTCAGCTGTGCTGTTAAAATCACTTCTTTTTCTTGTTTTGAACGTGCCATTGGTGAATTTTAAGTAATGACCCTTTGTTCTTGTGTAGGATGAGCTGGGGTGGGGGAAGATCACTATTCCCTCTCCCTGTGCCACTTCAGATCTAGACCTCTTGTCTCTGACCTGAACGATCGTTTCCATGCTGAACACAGATTTGTTAAGCTCAGTTGTTTTTTAATGCCTTCCTGTCACATTTCCTCTTTGCCCAAAGCAGGGAAGGTCAGAGCTGCACAGAGTGTCGAAGATAAAATATAATGTAAGCCTCTGGCAAAGTATTACCTGGTTTAATCCCTTTTCCAGTTACTCCTCACTCTCTACCCAATTTATAACCTTGCTGAATGCTGCATTTAAATTTCCACAGGTCCGTTTCGTCCCCTACGGCTCCTGCTGAAGCAGTAACAATCCCAACTCTACTGGCAAAGCTCATTCCCCCAGTCCACCACCACTGTGGGGTGGTACACGGAGCCTCACGTGGTATTTTAACTTCCTCTGCACTCGGAGGTAGAGTTCCTCACATCAGGCTCTCATTTTTGCTACCCTGGACAACACCACGAGCCAAGCACCCTCTCACAACCCCTCCTCTTTTCCAGGTAGGCCATTTATGACTAGAAGCATGAACACACTGAGCGCAGGGGTTTTCAGCAGTGACTCTGCCAAACCATACAAAGCAGAAAACAATGGACAAAATTGGTCAATTCTTTATGTATACAAAGATCTTTCCTCATATTGCAATTACTTAAGAGTCTCTGGTTAGGATCGTTATCAAATTACTTCTGGAAAGCCAAATAGGCCGTTACCAGAGAGCCCTCCCTTGTGATACACACTCACCCACAGACCAGCAAGGCAAGCCAGGTTTCCTCGAAAGAACTTTCCCACCCTGAAGAACCTCCCCAAAAACTTCAGAGCACAAATGCAGAGGAAATCACATTGTTTCTGCTTTTTCGTCTGTGTTTTCCTTCTATGCATTGTCTGATGGCTTTACCATCACTCTGAAAAAGCCCTAGAATGAGAAGTTCTGAAGCTCTGAAGTACTCTGAAAGCAAAGAGCTTTTCCTCACCCTGCTTTACGGGACAGCACGCTCAAGGTGCACAGCACCTTGCCACTCCGCATCACCAAGGAAGGCACCGAGTCTGTCAGGAGCAAGCAGCCAAATATCTGAAAGCATCAAGTACAGGCAAGTAAAAGGAAGTGAGATATATGCTGAGATCTAAATTGGCAACTGTGCTGCTGATGTGAGCCGTGGGTTATTGAAGATAAAGAGCAGAACATCACCAGTCCCTCGCTTCTCGCTAAGTGATAAAATTGCTCCTGCCTCCTGTTGCTTCCTTGCCAGAGCATAACAGAGATATTTAAGTAACAAGGAAGGGGGAGGAAAAGGGAGCTACTGTGATTGCAGAAGCAGCTACAGCACAGCGAAACTCTGAGCTCAACGCCCCAAAGGAAGGCGGCCAGGGCTGACAAAAACCAGCCCGTGTGCAGAACACGCAACACTCGCCACGGCTGCCACAGCAACCTGCTCTCGAGGTGAGAATACATCTATGTCCTTGTTGCACAAGCAATAATGCCTTGATGTATGTCATCCGAAGGCTAATGCCAAGCAGAAGTGAATTATCCGTTTCACAACCACCTAGAAATAAATGGAGTTTAATTTAAACTAAAGCTTCAGAGTCGAAGCAGGTGCTGGCTGAGTAATATGCACAAAATGATTCATCTCATGAATGATTTCATAAGTTGGATGCTCTTAGTCTTGAATTCCTGTCTGTAGGCTGGCAGAGCCACAAGTCAGTGAGGAGCCCAGCTTGCAGAGCAAGCTCTAAAATTGAAATCATCATCAGATGGTCAGAGAATCAACTGAAGAGACCATGGAAGGGGCTAATCTGCTGCAACACTTCAGAAGTGGGAAGAAAACAGCCAAGGCACCAAAGAAACTATGAATTCTTTACGTAACAGTTCTCTCCCTCTCATTTTTAAGGAAAGTTACTTCTTGACCTTATGTAACAATATTTAAGTCAACCACTTCAAGTAACGCTTCCAAGCAACTGAGCCTTAAGAAAAAAAAAAAACAGTTGTTGACTGTAAATATCATCATGCCTAATTAAGTTTTAACCTTGAGGTCAAACACCAACAAGGAGCAGGGATCCAAACACAGGCTGACACAGAGAAAGACCAAGGTTAGGATCTGATGTCATAAGCACCAAAGTTTTTTCAACAGAACAAAAAAGTTAAGGAAAAGACACGATGGGAAACTAAAATTTCATTTCTAGAACTAAGTTAAATTGTTTAAGTCATTGCTATGGATGTTGCTCAGAGATGGTCCAGCAAGGCACGGGAATTTAAATATAAGAATAACCTCAGTCACCGGAGCACTTGGATTTAACGCCCAGAGACAGAATGGAAGAGTGGGGGGAAGGAGATGAAATACCGCACAACAGGCGCAGCTGACAGAAGCATTTCTCAGTTCCCCTCAAATTCAGAAATAATGAGGCAGGAGAGTCTTTCAGCATCATGGATTTCAGCTTTTCCTACTTTTCTTGCTTCAAGAGTCTCTTTCCCTCCACTCAGCCATTAAGACCACCGCTTATTACAGCCCTACTGGTACACAAACCAATTGTGACACTCATGTCATTGTCACCTCAGTACTTACATTCCACACCAGCCCGACTGGACACAGTGAAAACACAGAAGTCAGTGTAGCAAAATAGAGACCTGTAAGTCCTTCACATCACCCATCAAGCAGTTGCCCCTGCTTAGACTGCCATCCTGCACTTTAACTCGTTACCAAAAGATTCCCCAAAGATTTAAGTCAAGATGTGATGAAAAAAATCAAATATATTAATTGCACATGTAAGAGGTTCTATATACTCCTCACATAAGACGGAACTACTCATCACTCCCAGGCTTTTTAGTCTCAGAGCAATTTCTTCCTCTTCCATTTGAAGATTTAATAGATCTTTAAAGAAAAGAGTTGTCAGCATTTAGTTACAATTATTTTCTTCCCTATCTTTGAAAAAAAAAATTTCCATCCCCAAAGGGAAGACTCAAATCAAGATTAACTAAAAATATCGATCCATAGGCTGTTTTTAAGAAGGAAGTATTGCATCTGTAGGCAGCACTGGCTTCTCCAACACCAAGGGTTCACTTCATGCATTACGCTGTTTCCGATAAACCTTCTCTGCAACAGGATTAAAGGCAGTCCTAAAATACCAGTGCTAATTTAGTGCTCATCAAGATGCCCTCGGGGAAACAGGATAAAAAGGAGAGACTAAGCATAATTATACAAGAGTAATATTAGTAGGCAAGCTGGTCTTTGGCAACAAAAAGCTAACAAATTTTCCTTAATATTTCTTCCAAAGGACTTTGAAGATTCAATGAACAGAGGTGTAATAGAACTATGCCACACTTCCTCTGGAGATTGTGGGAGAATCGGAAGGGAGGAGGGAGAAGAGAAAGCCAAGTGTGGTAAAAGCACCAGAGCAATAGTTGTTAGTGCTGCTCCCACACCATCAAGTCTCCCTTGCTAGTAAAATACAGTCCCAGAGGAACAGAATTCATCTTCTTGACGAAAACCCCAGTCCCTGACAACACGTTTTCTTCTTCCTGCCTATAACTTTTAGCAGTACAGAAGAACACCAGCGAGTCTTGCAAATTCTATTACCAAACAGAATTAAGGTCAGTGTTGTCACGGGGATTAGGATACCAACTCCTCCTGACCATGTCAACCGTCCAGCAGCCGTGGAAAGCTCACCACGCTGTGGTGTGAAGCACGCCAACTCCAAGGCCATGCATTTATGCATTTCATTTGTCTGGGGCTGAACGATTTCCATATGCCTGGAAGCCCCTGGGTTACGAACACACACTGCTTCACCAGGACATTAGGAAAATGAAGAGAAAGCACAGGAGAAATCCATTAAGCCACCGGTGAAGTAACACTTACCCTACTACCACACTACTTTGAAAAATAATTACTAAGGGAGAGAGGGGAAATCCAGCCTGTAAAGCTGAATTGCACATTATTATCTCCTAAGGTCAAGGCACGAGGTAATGAGTCTTTTCCTGAAGAGAATTCCTGACTGTATAACCAAAAGGCACTCCAAGTCTTGCTTGTTTTTGAGAAGACTGTGTTCACACTTCATCTTTACAAGAAGTCCTGCAGAAAGGCTCTCATTTAGGAGATCTGGCAATCCCTGAGGTTTGCTTTTCCTTGGAAAACCTGCCTCAAATCCCCAGTGCACTGCAGCTGCTCCACCAAACTGCTCAGCCCCACCACTGCCATGACAAACAGTTCTGCACCTCCCTCGTCCTGCTGGCAGCTGACATCAACTCAGCACATCTCTGGAGAATACCATTCCTTCCCCAAAATGGCAAACTGGCCTTCTTGAACATATTCTCTGCTTGACGGCTCTTCCCCTCTTCCCTACCCCTTTACCCTCCATGTTTAAAAAGCCCTGAAATAGATTTCCAGCCCATTTTCTTCCTCCAAGGGCACAATGGGAGCTGACCTAGGAAGCCTGCAGGGCTGAAGGTCCTCCCCAAGAGGAAATTCTTCATGGGGACAGGAATAAGGAGCAGTTTGGTGACTGGCAGATAGCACCGTGCAGTGCCCCAACTATCCCCAGGCCAACAAAAATGTTGCTGGAAATATTCTCTTTAAACAATGAGTAACTACAGAGATGTACATGCCTCAGTTGCTTCTGCCAACCAAAAAACCTTTCGCTTTCATAACCTAAACCAGAAATCTCTATTCTGCTGTTTTCGCACAAATATTATTCTAAACATACACAACTTCAGATTAGCAGAAACCAGATCTCTAATTATCCATGCTCTGAATTAAAGGCATGGAAGCGTTAAGATTCTGAGTAACAGGTCACTCCTGGAACCCAATTAGCAGCCTAGGAAAATGGTGTTTTAAGAAATCGGGTTGTTCAGAGTCACAGCTCAGGTCCAGGTACCCTGTTGATCAGTGTAAGCAGGTCTCAAAAACACCTAGAAAAATCAGTAGTTTGATTACAAGGAAAGTAAATGTGGATTATACTGAACAAACTACTGCTGAACAGGCCAGAGAAATACAGCCAACTGCTTCTGTTGACCTACATTTGTGGTTAGGGTATTACTACAAAGGTATGACCACCTTTTACACAGGAATTGCCTTCCTATGGTTTTGATTTCAGTTTTGAATTGTAATAATTAAACTTTATATGTCAAATATGGGAAACAGAAGTTCTTCACATCAAAGAAATCTGTGACTGTGCCGTAACAGCAAAATCACAACTCACAGTAGTGCCGGAACAAGCATCTCCTCCACTGCCTCGCCCTCTCCACCATCCCTTCTCCACCTCCCAGAGGGACATGTGCACAAAGACAGGCATGAACTATAGAAGAACTATAACTACATGTTAGTAACTTCTCAGAAAAAAGCATCTTGGTCAAGGACCATGCTGCAGGTCAATACTAACAGAGACTGACGATGACTTAATGGGAACAGCTGTGATTAAAACAGTGAGTTCTTGGCTACAGACCTCTTTCTATAAGCTAAAAGTTTGATATACACTTTCTGTTCCATTAGATTAAGAATGAAAGTCCAGCAAAACACAAGGCATCGCTAGAAGATGAAGGACAGTGCACTATGTCAAACCCTTGGCTGGCAGGGTTCTAGGTTCCCTACCACGTTGTAGCTGACATATAACACCATTAAGTATTACTTGATGTCCTAATGGCTAGAAAAACTTAAAGCTTGCAATTACAGCAATTATCTACACAGACTTAAATCCAGTTCCCTGAATCACGGAACCACCTAGATTGGAAAAGACCTTTAAGATCATCAAGTCCAATCATTAACCCCACCCTAACAAGTCCTCAACCAAACCATATCCCTCAGCACTATGTCTACGCGACTCTCAAATACCTCCATGGATGGGGACTCTATCACTGACCTGGGCAACCTGTTCCAATGCCCAACAACCCTTTTCAGTAAAGAAATTCTTCCTAACAGCCAATCTAAACTTCACTTGGTGCAACTTGTGACCATTTCCTCTTGCCCTATCACTTGTTACTTGGTTGGACAGACCGATCTCCACCTCCCTACAACCTCCTTTCAGGTAGCTGTGTCTGTCTCTCTTGTCAGGTCCCATCAGCCCAGGAGGGACCAGCACCAAGTAGCGTTAGTGCCAGACATCTCTGCTCACCCCTTTAGACAGTCATTCCATCGTGGCCAGGCACTGCTCCACAGCTCTGCAAAGGCAGGATGGCCATAAAGTCACCAACAGCCAGCAGTGAGTTTCAAAGCTCAGGCAAGCCTACCTCTGAAGAAGTCAGTACCCCACCTCCCTCCTCAGGAAGCAGCACCTGTAAGCAGTTTCACAAGCCTGTTATAAATTCATTAGCAGCACTCGTTTGCTTTTTCTCTGATCCAACCCAATCAGGCAAGAACAGTTTGCTCAGTAAAAGATTTGCCAAGCACAAAACTGCTAATGCCTGTCCTGGAGCCTTCGCTTACCCTTGGCGATGCCATTGTGAAGACAAACCATCAACGGAAGTTCACTGGCTGACTGACCGCTCGCTAAAATAAACAGGGAGTAGCTCTGTATGTGTGAAGGACACTAGAAACAGACTTAACCTTGTACAAGTCATTCCCTAATAAATTGATCCTGTTGCATAGCTTTCATCTGTTCTTATTTCAATCCGAATGGATTCCCTTTTCAAATGAAAAGAATTCAGACTATCCAAAAGAAAACATGCACAGAAAGACACAGATTTGAGACAAAATATAAACCCCCACATATCAATGTGGAAAGAAAACAAAACTCTAACCAAAGATAACCCATCATGTGAACAGTTTTCATTTCATCTTCCAAAAATAGTACAATTTGCACATGTAGCAAGACCTCCAGAGACATCCATCAGTACCAGCATGTGAGCGAAGAGAGAGCACCTGAAGCGCACTAACTACTGACATTGACTTACTTTATTAGAGGACGTTTGTCTCAAGAACTTCTGAAAAGCTCTTGAGACAATTTCAAAAGATACTGTGCTTTTACAGTGGGAAGCCCTTATCCACAAACCACTTGAGAGCGCTAGGAATAAACTCCTCGAAATAATCTTGAAGCTCGCTCTATTCTTCAAAATATACTTCTTTTTAGGGGTCCTCTGATTTGAGCTGCTAGAGGCTGTCGTGGTCCATTTTTTCCAGGAAAACACGTAAAAGCAGAGTCCCAAATATCCACTGAGAAACGTGACAACTGTCGCTGCTCTGTCACTGCTTGCCCCTGCATCACCCGGCTCAGCAGCGAGGACACAGTTTGTTGTGGGGTGAAAGAGCACTCGGCAAGCCAGCAACCTCTAGTTTATTATTAAGCAGCCCTAAAGCTAAAGGCACAACCAAAGAAACAAAGATTTACACTGATTTAAAGACAGGAAATTTCTTTTTGAAAAAGATTTCCACTCATGATTCTATGATTCAAACAGCTGGTGAACCCAGCAGCAGAAAGTGTTTTCTTAGCTTGTGTGAACCAGGTCAAATGGCTTTTAACCCACTTCCAGTACATCTGTAGAAGGTTCGCAACAGAACACAGGGTGGGTTTGTCAGACCTGCCTTATCATAGAATCATAGAAGGTGAGGGGTTGGAAGGGACCTCTGGAGATCATCAAGTCCAACCCCCCTGCCAAGCAGGACCATCGACTCTAGGGCAGGTCACACAGGAATGCATCCAGAGGGGGCTTGAAAGTCTCCAGAGAAGGAGACTCCACAACCTCTCTGGGGAGCCCCTTCCACTGCTCTGGAACCCTCCCAGTAAACAAGTTCCTCCTCATGGTGAGGTGGAACGTCCTGTGCTCTCACTTGCAGCCATTGCCCCTTGTCCTATCGCAGGGCACAAGTGACAAGAGGTTGCCCCTTTCTTCTGGACACCCAGCCCTCATCTATTGATCCCCATTCATTAGATCCCCTCTCAGGCTTCTCTCCTCCAGACTAACCAGCCCCAGGGCTCTCAACCTTTCCTCATCAGGCAGCTGTTCCAGTCCCCTCATCGTCCTCACAGCCTCCACTGGACTCTCTCCAGTAGATCTCTGTCCCTCCTGACCTGGGGAGCCCAGAACTGAAGGCAGGACTCCAGGTGAGGTCTCACCAGGGCAGAGCAGGGGTCAGGAGGACCTCCCTCCATCTGCTGGACACGCTCTTCTTCATGCACCCCAGGAGACCACTGGCCTTCTTGGCCACAAGGGCACATTGCTGTCCCATGGAGAACTTGTGGGGGGTTAAACTCCAACTAGAGAAACCTTCAGAATAGGAGGTGCTTGTTTGGCAGGAGGTCCTAGGTCACAAATAGCCGCCTGGATTTTCCAGCGCGTTGCAGCTTCTGGTAAAACGAGCGTGTAAAAAGGCAGAAAGGAACCAAGCGCTGGCTCTGTTCCGAGGCGCATCCCAGCGTGGATCGAAGGAGGCGTGGGGCGAGCGCGGTGCTGCCGAACTCGCGCTTTTCCTCGGGCCAGCCCTGCCGCGAGCCGCGAGGCCGGTTGGGGCAGCGAGGAGCTGCTGGAGCAGCTGAGGCTGGTCCTGTGCTCTGACACAGCTAGCGAAGGTTCTGATTCATCGCAGCCTTCTCCGAATGTGGAAGCGTGTTCCTGTCATCCCACTGAGCTGATTCCTCGTGGGAACGCTGCTCGTTGAGCCTTCAGGAGGAGGACAGGCTCTCGTGGGGGAGGCCGCTGAACACGGCTGTAAAGAACCACCTGAATTTGGCATTTCGGGGTGTCGGCTTTGAGGGGTCTCCTCCCCTCTTCTCTCTAACGCCTCTGCCTTTCCGCGCAGGTGTAAATAACACTTGTGGAATAGATGCCATGAACCCCTCTTCAAAAGATGACTTCACGGAGTTTGGCAAACTACTAAAAGAGAAAATCACGCAGTATGAGAAGTCGTTACATTACGCCAGCTTCTTGGAAGCGTTAGTGCGAGACGTATGTATTTCATGTAAGTGGCAGGTGGGCTCGAACACGCCGCTGCCGAGCCCGCAGCGGAGTTGGAGTTGAGAAGATGATGTTGTAGTAACGTTCAGAGGGATGGTGTGGTTTGCATGAAGCGAAGTTCTGGTCTGCGTCCCTGGCCAGTATCCGATCCCCTTCCCACAGGTTTGGTTACAGGCCGGGGGCTGGTACTGGAGTTACTCTTCCCACCTCTTGTTAAAGACACTTGAAAAAGTGTGAATTTTTACCTCAACTAAATCATGTTTAAGCCGTTTCTTTAATAGTAATTCACTGGGCTGAGTAACTTGAGTAGCTCCGTGGAAAGGGAACTGCTGCGAAATGAAGGTCGTGTAATTCTGGAACTGCAAAAATACATGGGAGGGGGCACCTGACACTGCTGGGAGCTGGAGCCCACGTGGCCAAGGGATTCCAGACCTGCAGCGAAGGACTCACAACCTCTGGGACCAGTGATTGTTAATTTATTGTTAATCCCCTGCTCCTTATGAATACGCTAAAATACAGTAAACACGATGTCGGGGCCCGATCCCCCACCTATTATGGACGCACACCAAATTTCACTGCTCAGATGCCTCCTCGGTAAGAACTGGGTGTTCACTAACTCTGAATTTGCAGATTTTTACCTTCTGCAGCCCTCGGGCTGCTTCCTGAGGAGCATCTGAACTAGTAACGGTGACTGCAGGCGCCAGCATCGCCCCGGCTGCGTTTTGCTGATGCCAGTCACGTCCTTGCCTGTGCTTCATCCCAATGCTTGCCTCTAGTTCGTAGAGAACGTTGCTGTTAAATCATTTATCGACAATAACGATTCCAAGAACAGGATTGATGAGGAATCTTCTTTTTTCTTTTTTTTTTTTTCCCCCCCTCTCCCGCTCTAGTGGAAGTTGATGATTTGAAAAAGATCACAAACACTTTGACAGTACTATGCAGTGAAAAACAAAAACAAGAAAAGGTAAGAGAGAGGCGTGCGTGCGTCCTGCTGTGCAGCCGTGCCGACGGTGTTAGAGGCGGGTGCAGGAGGTTAAATAACCCTGGACTCTGGTTTAGTGTCAGATCCTCACCGTGACCTAATCGGGAGGTGATGGAGGCGAGAGATTCCAGGCAAAACCTTGGTTAATTGACATAAATGTTCTCTCCGTGCCAACCTTGCCCATTTTCTGCCGTCCTGGCTTTGACGTGGCTGCCGGGGGTTCCCCAGGAGCCCTGTGTCCGTGTCACACCGGGCTGGGGAGGGACCTGAAACCTTTGCCAGCGTTTGGGGTTCTGAAGAGCAGGTAACTGGGATTTTGCTGCTGGCAGGAAATGAAAGGAGCAGTAACTGCCTAGGAGAGGAAGAGTATTAAGTTTTAAAAGGTGATGGAGTTGCTGAACTGATGCTCCTGTGAGGGAAAATGTGTTTTACAGCTTAGATCTGTGCTGAATCTCCAGATGGTGGAGATCATAGAAGGGTTTGGGTTGGAGGAGACCTTTAGGATCACTGAGCCCAACTGTTCCCCAGCACTGCCAGGGCACCACTAACCCCTGGCCCTCAGCACCACATCTCCACGGCTTGGAAACCCC
>JAVSBS010016408.1:6913-19135 GCA_033124195.1 Coracias cyanogaster | reverse complement strand
CTCTGGGGAGCCCCTTCCAGTGCTCTGGAACCCTCCCAGTCAAGAAGTTCCTCCTCATGGTGAGGTGGAACTTCCTGCGGTCCAGTTTATGCCCATTTCTCCTCGTCGTATCACTGGGCCACTGAAAAGGGACTGATTGCTCCATCTTCCTGACACCCACCCTTCAGATATTTACAAGCATTGATCAGATCCCCTCTCAGGCTTCTCTTCTCCAGGCTATAAACAGCCCCAGAAATCTCAGTCTTTCCTTGTACGAGAGATGTTCCAGTCCCTTCATCATCCTCGTAGCCTCCACTGGACTCTCTCCAGTAGTTCCCTGTTGCCCTTGACCTGGGGAGCCCAGAACTGGACACAACATTCCAGATGTGGCCTTACCAGGGCAGAACAGAGGGGGAAAAGAACCTCTCCTGACCTGCTGGTCATGCTCTTCTTAATGCGGCCCGGGAGACCATTGGCCTTCTTGGCCACAAGGCCCCATTGCTGGCTCCTGGTGACCTTGTTGTCCCCCAGCACTCCCAGGTCCTTCCCAGCAGGTCAACTCCTAACCTGTACTGCTGGATTGGGTTACTCCTTCCCAGGGGTAGGACCTTACACTTGCCCTTGTTGAGGTTGATGAGGTTCCCTCAGCCCAACTCTCCAGCCCGTCCAAATCTCGCTGAATGGCAGCAAGTATTGTTATTAATTTATTGACAGTTGTCACTATTTAAAGCCACAAGTCAGAAGGATCTCAAGACCTTAACACATGTTTTCTTCCCCTCTTCACATCAATCCCACTTTTCTTATATTTTTCCCTCTTCAGCTTAAAAAGCCATGAAGCTTGCGATACCTTTCCTCTGCAGAAAGGTAAACCTGTTTCCACCACCGTGGTGCTTAGAGAGGAACTTTCTCCAAGCGACATGTTTAAAAATAGTATTTCTTTAAGGGAAAAATGTAGAATTGCCATTATCCTGCCAGTTGTAACTACATGCATTAAAAACTCGTAACCAAAAACCCTTAAAGAAGTTATTTGAGAACTAACGTCATTAGATGATGGTGCGATAGAAATAATAGACAATTTGAGGTACAAAACCCTGTTTCATGGCAAAAGATTAAGCCCAACCTTTTCCATATTCAGCGAGAAGTTCAGGGGATGACTGGATTATAATTGGTAATTATCTTCCTGAGGAAGTCTCATTCTAGTATTACGATTTAATATAGAAAATTGGGGCTTGCTACCATTCAGTAGTTGGAAGGTGAAGATAGGAAAATTCAGTCTTAAATATTGTCCTTTCTTTAACTCTGTGGATAATAAACCTCCGGAATGTTTAATCTGAGCTGCCAGTAGATCATTATCCCCTTAAGTCTCCAGAAATGGAGTCTGGATATTTTAATACAAAGACGTATCTAAAGATCTAAATAGCACAAAGTCAACTGTAGATGTTTCCTCCTGAAGTCTCTGACCCGTGTTTGCAGCGAGTCAGGTCAGACGGGCTGAGCCCCGTTTGGGTGAATCGACCAGTCCGTGTTTGTTTCCTGATGAACTTTGAGGTGTTTGGTTCTTAGGCTGTGCAGAAGAGGCTGATTTTCAGATATAATGTGAACTGGAGGAGTGGGAAGTTCTATGAATGGTGAAGAAGGATATTCAGACTATGGCTCTTCTGGTAAACGGAACGGTGCAGGTCGTTGGATGATCTGAACTGCAGAACTGTCCAAAACAATCCCTAGCAGGCCAAACAGCACTCTCCTAAGGTAGGTTTAGAACTTGACACAGGCAAGGAACTTATTAGACAACCTGGGTGCAGCCACCTTGCTTTGGAGAGCAAGAAGTCAAATTCTCTGCCATCATAGAATTATAGAATGGTTTGGGTTGGAAGGGATCTTCAAGATCATGTAGTTCCAACTCCCCTGCCATGGCAGGGACACCTCCCACTAGACCAGGCTGCTCAGAGCCCCATCAAGCCTGGCCTTGAACACCTCCAGGGATGGAGCATCCACAGCTTCCCTGGGCAACCTGGGCCAGGCTCTCACCACCCTCACAGTGAAGAGCTTCCTCCTCATTTCTAATCAATGTCCCCTCTTCCAGTTTGAAGCCATCACCCCTCATCCCATCACTGCAGTTATTTCTTCTTTCAAGTTATTTTATTCTGAAAGTTTAATGCTCTAGATAAGAAAGCTTCTTTCCTGCTTCTAAGTACTAGGGGAGATCCTGACCCTGTTAGGAACAACTCTTAGCTGGAAAATGAAGCTCCCAAGTTTTAGGTACATGACAAAGTTGTCAAGCGTTGGTAACGTTGAGCCGACTCTCACCTTGCAGCATGCATCGATAGGCGGATTCGGATATGGCGTAAATGTGCGGTGGCATTTCATGGCGCTTCTTCCCTCTGTACATCTCAATGATATTTTCTGAATAAATTGGGAGGTTCTTGTAAGGATTTATGACTACGCAGAACAGCCCTGAATAGGTCTGAAAAAAAAAAAGAGAAACGTTTCTGTTAGTAAAAAGGATTCAAATAGAACCAGAAAGCAGAAAATTTTAAATATGTTTTATAATATTTTTCTTGAAACAAAACGGAGGTCCTTTTTGTTGAGCATCTCAAAGTACATGCTACATTCAAATTATTGGTTTCTAGTTCTCTTAAAAGAGTCTTTAATTCTCTGCATAAAAAGTAATTTAAAGATATTAAATGTGAGTAGATATGGAGCATCTGATCTTTTCCACATTTAAATCTCCCTTCCATTGGTGAGTTACAGGACGTACAGACATCTTTTGACATTATAAAATGTGCATTCACTGTTACTTTCTCATTTTTGAGGGAAACTATAATCTCCATTAGTCTAGTAATTAATCGGGAAAAGGAAAAGGTCTATTTCCAAGCACCACTACTTCTGCTACCTCACTATTTGCACATCTTTGTATGTTTTTCCCACTCAGCAGCCTCCCTCGATCCCAAAGCAGTCTCCTCCCAGAGAAGACATTCCCTCCACCATCCCCAGCTGATGGACACCCAGGCTGGTGGCACTGCCAACGACATTCCATATTCCACTTTTAGATGATAACTTCATTGATTTTTATTGAGGCACTTCTGTTAAAGTCAAAAAACCACCAATTTTTATAAAACTGAGGACACACTGCAAACCATACAGACAGGTCCACATTTCCATGTGGGTGAAACATCAAAGCCTGCTTCAGAACAGCTCAATCTCTGCTCCAGAGAAGTTATAAGGAAGTTATCACATAAATATACATGAAAGAAAAACGTACAGAGTCAGCTACTTATACTTGATCTGGGACGGAGTACAGAGGAGGCTACAAAAATGACTGGGGGCGTGGAACATCTTCCCTATGAAGAAAGGTTGAAAGAGTTGGGGTTGTTCAGCTTGGAGAAGGCACCTCCAGGCAGACCTTATTGTGACCTTTCAGTACTTAAAGGGGGCCTAGAGAAAAGCTGGACTTTTTACAAGGGCATGTAGTGATAGGACAAAGGGTAACAGCTTTAAACTGCAAGACAGGAGATTTGAGATTAGATGTAAGGAAGAAATTCTTCACTGTGGTGAGAGCCTGGCCCAGGTTGCCCAGGGAAGCTGTGGATGCTCCATTCCTGGAGGTGTTCAAGGCCAGGTTGGACGGGGCCTTGAGCAACCTGGTCTAGTGGGAGGTGTCCCTGCCATGGCAGGGGGTTGGAACTGGGTGATCTTTGAGGTCCCTTCCAACCCCAACCATTCTGTGGACAGACAAGCATGGTGTGGGTTGGAAGGGCCTTACTAGGGACCAAAGGTTAAGTTCAGAGTCTGCAAAAAGCAGAGCTAACCCATGGCGGTCCCTCAACCAAGGCACGTGGATGGCTCCTGCGTTTTCCGAACGAACCAAAATCAATGGGTTGTAAGAAAGCGAAGTCTCTCCATTCACCTTTATTTCATCACCTGCTTTCAAAGTGTGTTGGTTTTGGTCATTACTGCTACTGACATCTTCACTAGCATAGGATCGTTAGCAAGAGACACCAGTCTTGATGGAAACCGGGAGTATCCTTCTGAAGAGCTGTGTTTGTTACCCGTGTTTGCAGGCTGAGAGAAGGAATGAGACAGTGAGCAGACAGCATTAACAGCTGCTGAGTGCCTATAGTATTAAGCACGTAGCTCGTGATTCTTATAACATGTTGATTTAAAAAATATTTCTGCTACATTTGTATGAAGAGAATAGCTGAAATTGATTTTTTTTAAATATATAAAATATTTTTATCTGGAGGAAAAGGTGCCCTGTTCTTTCTATACCAATAAGGGATTCTGGAAAGATAGAGGGAAGGTGATTTCCAAACTGAGTCAGAAGCACCAACAGTAAAGAAAAAGAACTTGGGTTAATGCCAGATGTCCTGACATAAGGACATCTTGTGTCCTTATAGGAAAATAATCTCCCACTTTGGGCAGACCTGTTGGATGATAAGCACTGCACTGCCTCACCCAGCCAAACATCTTGGTTAATTAGGCATTTCTTTCTCAAGAGAAAGGAAACAGATGTTATCAGGTCAACTGACCCAAGCATAGAGAACAACTTATCAGTCATTAACTCAGCATAAGCACGGGCCTGTTGGCAAGAGGACAGCTCCTCGCCAACCTCCTCCCTAGCTTCGTGTTCCTACCAGGGCCCCTCTCGCCAGCATCGTGCCCTGGCAGTAACTTACCAAGCTGGACAGCACGAAAGAGAAATTTCAGACAGAGCTGGCTGGTAACAGAATCAGTTGTTCCCTGACCAAACTCATTCATGGCCACTCGTGATACTGCAGGGGAGCGGGAAGGCATGACAGATTTTAACAGCATGGAACAACCGACCAAGGAGTCAATTAACTGGTAAATACTGGATCTACATCCCCAGCCAGCTCCTTTCCCTGTTGTGCTCAACTGAGGTCATCCACATCCATCTAGAATTACTACAGGTGATAGGAAGGCATCAAGAATTACCACGTGTCTGGTTTCCATTCTAGTCCCAATAAGCACAGGTAGAAGACGGGCCATGGGATGATCACCAGCTCAAAACCACTGAGCAGCACCCATGCTGCGCTTCTCCACAACAGCCACAGCTAAAGCAAAAAGATTTATTTGCTGACTGGTCACGAGCAAAGAATTCACACAGCCCAGATGCGTCCCAGCACACCCTCCGACCAGTCCAACGCCAGGAACATCTGCCTAAGCCAGCAGATCTTTCCCCCAGGACAATTCTGGACTCTGATCCAGCCACACTTGGGAGCCCTGGTTTGATTTTCACCCACCCAGCCTCAGAGTCTTGCAGCTCCCCTCCCTGGGCTGCTGTCCTCTATCTCAGGATGGACGGGAACCCTCCAAACAGTGACTGAGGCTTCTGCTGGAAGGGCACTGCTGCATATACTATGTTACAGAGCCACCCTCTTGCAAGAGCAACACCTCTATTGCTCTGCAAATTCATCTCAAACTTTTATTAGTTGTTTTCACAGAATCCCAGCATGGTGGGGGTTGGAAGGGGCCTCTGGAGATCACTTTGTCCAACCCCCCTGCTCCAGCAGGTACCCAGAGCAGGGGGCCCAGGATCGCATCCAGACAGGTTTGGAATCTCTCCAGATAAGGACTTTTGGTCCTTTTATGTTCACAGGTTGTTTTTTCCCCAGTATTACTGCCTTTCCCCAGACATGAATAAACTGATCTGGTAATTAAAATTAATAAATAAATGTTTAAGTGCTAGGATAAGAGCAGCCATTTGAAGATTATCCTTCCCTCCTCCCCCCAGTTGCTTTGGCATCTCATGTTTATTTTCCCAACACAGACATGGAGTAAATGTTATTACTATTTAGCTACATAAAGAATTAATGACATAAACCAAACTTCACAGCCCTTCAGACCTCCGTTGATGATCTCTAACCTGGAAGCCTTTCTAGGCTACCTCCTGATGCAGGGATCAGATAGATCAGTGAGCCTGGAAAGATCAGAATAAGCAAAGTCCAGCTAGATGCCAACACATCTCAGCT
Organism: Coracias cyanogaster; assembly: GCA_033124195.1. Lineage (NCBI taxonomy): Eukaryota > Metazoa > Chordata > Aves > Coraciiformes > Coraciidae > Coracias > Coracias cyanogaster. The sequence goes on along the minus strand of JAVSBS010016408.1, from coordinate 13,166 downwards.
GATCCCGTGCACAACCAGCAGATGTCCTGGGCAAATGAAAAGGGCTAATTTAAGAGGCTCTATATTGAACAGAGCCAAACGAGAAGTTATGAAATACAGAATTCATTCAGTGCTGGGGTTCATTTGAAACTAGATCTAAAGGATAGGCTTTTACCCCCAGCCATTAAGGCTGTATCATGATGTATCTCTTCACATGCAGCACCTTCAACATCTCTGTTTCCTGCACGTTTGTCACTCAGTTCACTCACCCTCCTGCTGTTTCCCTGCAGAATTTAAGCATCACTCTTTAATCAAAACATCACTACACTAACACCTTAATTTATTCAAAGGAACATGGAATCAAGTTCTCCTACAAGGCTCCCAAATTTCCTGACCATCATCTCTTGCAGAAAGCAACATATGAACATATTGGTGGGTTGTTTTTGTGGCTTGGTAGGCACATAAATACAGGAAGGATGCTCTGACTGAGTCAAATGTAACGGGGAGGGAGGTAAATAATACAAAACTTTACCCAGCTATTTTATTAGAAGTCTGTTACTGTCTCAGACAGCAGACCGGAGGGGTGGGCTTTCTGCACACAAATTGGAGACGTTAAAGGTAGGCTGAGAGTGTTTCACACACCTTGGCAAGCTTCTTGGTGACCAGCCGCAGAAAGAATTACCAGGAATACTTGTACACCTGCCTTAATGGATACCCTCCTTGATACCATCACTGAGCTGTCAGACGCACAGAGCTTCCAGACACATGGTGGGGCAGAGCTCCCGGACCTCCTCTCTCCTCTGCGGCACAGGGACTCTGCCAGAACTATCAGATCTCAACTGCAGGTAGGATGGAGCACTGAAGAGCTACAGTGACCAGCCAATCTGGAGGATCAGACTTCATTAGCTTTTCAGCTGATGGAGGTAGGTACATAAAGAATTCAAAGGCAAGTGAAGATGCTTATTCACCTCGAGATCAGGAGATCAGCCGCACACAGGCTTGAACCACTTACTTCTCCTTCACTGGGGAACAGGACACAGACAATATCAACCAACAGCAAGAGGGCACGTCAGAACACACACGCTCTAGGCAAGGCTCGAGAGACTACTAGTGAAGCAGTGCTCTGACAGAGGTTTGTTACACAAACTCTCCTTCAGGACACTAATTGTGGAGTTTGAATGTTTCCAGATGCTTACAAGCCTTTAACCAGTAGCACATCACTTAGTGCTTTGGATTCTGGTAAGCTGGCCCAGGCTGCAGAGCTCAGGTTCCTGGCACTGGCCCATTTGAGAACTACATTTTATTCCGAGTAGCAAGCACCCGTAGAAAGAGGTACACGTACATGAAGTACAGGCAGATGAGAGTGCCTTATTTCAGGTGAAAACACAGCGGAATTGAGGCTCTAAATCTGAACTGTGGGCTCCAGAGCAAGAAGTATTTTCATGGCCTGTCTTCCCTTAAAACCACATCAAACCTTCACTGTGTAGACACACAGTGGGATTAGTGTCAAAAGCCTTGTACGGTTCCTTAGATTAATAGCTCAGCTCTACAGCTCTTGCATGGAGAATATGCTGTTCTGACTGTTCGGTTCGTTCCTCCTGCCACAACATCAAAAGGCCTCTTTACAGCAGCACTTCAGAGTGTGCTAGCGAGATGCAGGTAAATTTTTGGAACTTGTAACAATCAGTTGGCATCACCCAAGCATCCAGGCTCAATTTACCTCCAGCTCTTCAAATACAGAACATGACAGATTTACTCTATTATTACATAAATAATTAAGCTGAAGGAAGCATCCAAGTACCCCTGTTATTACCCAAAATAAAAGCCAGTAGTTTCTAGCCTAGAGAGCAACACCTGCTTTTAAGCAGTATCCCCCACACACCAATGGGGCAGAGCATGTTCTTCAGATGGATAAATTGCATTATCACAGCATTTTCTCCTCTGGTTTTGCTTCCTGAGGTTACAGACCTGCCTTTTGCGCTCCCAGATCTATTAAACCCTCTGAGCTTGGCATCGTTTTCTCACATACTCCCATGTCCGTCCACCCCAGCCCCAGGCACCTTGCTCCCTGGCCAGGGGCACAGTCATGCCTGGAACCCAGAAGTTATCCCAGACGTTTCTGTACAAGCCCAAACTCCTAGTTTTAAAAAATGTCCTGTTGGCACTCAAGAGGTGAGGGTCAAGGGTTCCAACAAAGGTAAGGAACTTGCTTTGGGGTACTGGGAACCTCAGCTCTGATGGAGGCTGGGGACAAGAGCCACTGGCTGCTACTCAGGGCACTGGAAGAGTAAAATCTGTGCAAGGGGCAATTGAGAAAGGGTGGGAACACAACACACATAAAAGCTGTTCAAGTACAGCCCAAACTTTCAAAGCCTTGTCTCTTGCTATTCTTACACAAGCACTACAGAGACAACGTTCACCAGTACGGGATTCGCACATTTATCCCTTCAGGTTACGTGTTTAAGCAGAGAAAAGCCAACATTAGGTCAGCAGGTTACCCTCGTGCTCAGCCAGCTCACTCAGCTGGACAGGCTCGGAGTCACAGACAGCGTGACTGCTCCAGCCACCACAACTGCTGGGACATAAAACATGATCCGAGGCTGCACCAGGGCCAGAAAAGTATCAATATCCCTTCACAAGACTCCTGTGAAGCTGCATGTTGGAGCTGGACTGCTCCACAGAAGGCTCAGAACAGGCTACCCGTGACTTCTGGTGCCAGCACACAGCTTGAAGGGATGTCTTGCAACAGTTCCACTGAGCACTGGAGCAGGAACCCACAATCCAAATTATTGCACCTTTTTAGGCTGCTAATCTACCGTTTCTAACAGAAGCGGAGACTATGACAAGAACATGCACTTCTTCATACCCTCGGGCATGCAGAGGTAAGGAGGGCACTGGTTCACTTCCCTTCAGTCCCACTGACATTTCTAATCAATTAGAGCCCTACACAGGACTCTCGCAGCTTGATCACATTTAGCAATGTTTCAAAAATCAGTTACTTTAAGAACAAGTCCTTGTGTCAAAGCAGCCCTTACAGTCTGAACCTCAGCATTTCTTCTGCAATATATCAGGTACTGGATCCAGCACCTGGGTTAAGGGAAAAAGATTAAATTTAGAAAGAAATTGAGATTGTTAGAGGTTCTTTTAATACCAGTCTTCGATACCCAGTAACATGAACCATTCCCAGTTGGATCAGCAGGAAAGTTAAAGCAATTAGAACACAGCAGCTTATATAATAAACCAGATTGTTCTAGGTTATGCTTTGGCCTCACAGGAGGCAGCAGCTTAAGAGAAGAAACAGCTCCTCGAGCACAGTTTTATACAAGCTCCCACCCACAGCAGGCTCTGGTACTGGGGACTTCAACATATTTCTCATTCTTTCCCTCTTCTGCCCTAATAAAATGGAAAGAACATCAAAAAAATGAAAGCAGCACAGAGCTACAGAACAATTACAGAGGTAATCATTGTAATTATCAAAAAATATCTGCTGAAGTATTTAATTGCACAATAGTAAGCATGTTTTCTTCTTTACTGGTAGAAGAAAACCCAGTAGGCATATACACTGAGAACAATAATTAGCAACGAGGTTCCAAGAGCTCTCAGCCTTACATAAACAGCTTCCAACTGTTCTGAAAGTCTTTGCTAAAAAAAAACAAAAAAAAAACAACCAACCAAAAAAACCAACAAAGTGGAGGAGTGGGTGGGGAAGATAATGCATCGCTCATTAGTTTGAAGGACTCTGCAGTTGAATCTAACCCTTTCCTCAAGAGTGCTTCACCATCTTCTTGTCCTTCTTCAAGGAACAGAAAAACCAGTCATCTCTAACCTGACCTCACCTACAGCCTGCACATGTCTTAAGCCACACATTCCCACCTGAAACCCTCTAGCTGAGCGCCCAGACATCGGTCATGGGCTCACCAGTGACAGACAGCACCAGGGGAACAGCCCACATCTGGTCCCACCAAGGCGAGAAGCCATCTGGATAGTGACATGGGTTAACACAAGGCAAACATCTGAGAAATTCCATTCATTTTAATCCTTTTGACTGAATGAGGTCAGCAAGCAGTTAAGTAGTAAGTGCAGTGATGTATTGGGGTACCAGTAAGCTACGGGTAATCAGCGGTGGGTAAGGGACTTCCTTCCAGGAAAGCTGGGCCTAGAACAGAAGTGGCAACAGGAGGATTTTTTTTCAGTAGATTTTCACAAAGCTCATTGGATTTTGACCACCTTTACTTTTTCTTGTAGCTTAATTACACCCTATGTTTGAGCAAGTGATTCCTTCATCCCATCCCACTGGGTACAGGAATGGGAACTTCTGACCACACAAGACAAACTTTCAGTCCTGCAATATCTTTAACTACACTGTTTAGCAGCAGACTCAGTAGAGTCACAGTTGGACTGGATGACTTTAAAGGTCTTTTCCAACCTAAATGATTCTATGATCTTCTTCCAGTTCGATCATCTTTTTTAAGTGGAACATTTATAGACCCAATGAGTGGACAACGTGCCATTTATCCAGGAACTTTTCAGATATTAATCTGCACTTCCCAGTCAGATCATTCAAATAAAGCCATCTGCAGCTCAGATCTTACGCTGGCCTGGAAACTCAGCCGGGTGCAACAAACTCTACCGGGTCCACGCCATCAGGGGCTGCCTCTGCACCGAGCGAGAAACCAGTCTTGGTTTCATAAAATATTTCTGTTATCAGGGTGAGCAAAAGGTTATGTTTTTATATTAATTGAGAATGTAGGAACACAATTTTTAAAATATGCTTTAAAAGGGAAATTGAGGGTCTGGCTGGCCATCAAGAGAGGTACTGACACAAAATCAGAGTTTGAAATAGCTGGAAAAATGTCACTTAGATCTGGTCTTAGAAGTATTAACAGTCATTAGCTTGTTCACTCCAATTCCAGCCATGTCTGCAACGTCCAGGACCAGCTGCTTTCCTTTTAAGCAGAAACAAGGTATCTACATTCCTGATCTGTGCAACTAGCTACATTTTAAGTCACTGAAATTATTTTACTACTTAAAAATTTAAAATATTAAGAAAGTTACACCCATAATGCTGCCTAACAAAGCACTGAAATGTTCTTTGGAGTGCTCGGGAACAATCCTGACCACTTTGCTGTTACACCACGAACACCACATCTCAAAATTTATATTCAGAGCTCAAAGAAAAAGAGAATCATCTTGCTCTGAAGCAAAAGAAAATGACTCTCAAGCTGCACACTAACCAACAACTTTGCACAGACAGAACAAAATGGTAAAAAACAACTAACACTGACACGATCCTTTCCTTCTGATCAGCCACAAGTCAAATTGGGTAGTAAACTTTGAGTAGAAGCCTAATTTGAACGCAACCATCATGCCTGTATAAGCGCTTTCTGAACACATCCTGAAGCTGATAGCTTGAGGACACTGAAGTGCAGAGAGATCAAGATGGAGAAAACGCCTCTTCTTACACCACAAACTCCTTTGCAGCTTTTCAGACCTTACTTGTAGCCCTCCATCAAAGCACCCAAGTACTTCTCCCCTCCACATTGTCAAGTGCAGCATCTGCCCTCATAGCACTTTATTTTCAGACTAAATACTCCTCCTTGTCTCCTTTGCATTCCCATCCCACCAAACCAAGAGAGCCATCTCCAGTGTCTCCTTTTCCCAGCACTCCAGCTGAAGCAGACGGCTCTAGCTCAAGACGGCCAAAGCCACTTCTTCAGCTGGGCTTCACACACCTCCCGCAACAGCAAACCAACACCATAGACCTCTGAGCCGTGAGCAAAACTGCTCTGGAACTCTACAGCTTAGAAAAGGAACTCTGTGATTTTCTACATTCAGCTACCACATTGGACCACAAAGAGTTCGGAAACTGGTTCCCAAGAAACCCCAAACCTCATGAAGCAGTGACAAGAATTACTGGAGCAGTGACCTTGCCTGTCAAAGCTTGCCACAAAGTATTACACCAACGGTGGTCTTGAGAACTTAGTAGCACTCAAGGCTGACGGACCCCGACACCCACTCTTTCCAGTGGATGTCTCCATTTCATTCTTGGATTCAAAGATTATTTCCATGCCCCCCTAGGAAGTCTTATTTTGCTGACATTACTTAAGCAGAAGCCAAAATCTAGGGCGGATATATAGAAGCCTTCCCAGTGGCATTTTACATGCAGGTCTTGTACAAGTAAAGATCATAGAACCATAGAGTCGTTTTGGTTGGAAAAGACCTTTAAGATCACAGAGTTCAACAATTAACCCAACACTGTCAAGACCACTGCTAA
>JAVSBS010016406.1:0-10759 GCA_033124195.1 Coracias cyanogaster | reverse complement strand
GACAAGGATTGGGGGGTCAGGGGGCCAAGGATTTGAGGTTTGAGGATATCGAAGGTTTGGGGTTGTAGGGCCAAGGAGTTGAGGTTTGTGGGGGCCAAGGGTTTGAGAGGTCAAAGATTTGTGGGTCATGGGGCCAAGGATTTGAGGTTTGAGGAACCAAAGATTTGGGGTTTGTAGGGGCAAAGATGTGGGGGTCATAGGGCCAAGGATTTGAGGTTTGAGGAGCCAAAGGTTTGGGGTTTAAGGGGGCCAAGGATTTGAGGTTTGAGGAGCTGAAGGTTTGGGGCTGTAGGGCCAAGGAATTAGGGTTTGAGGGGTGGAGGACTTGGGGGTCATGGGGCCAAGGATTTGAGGCTTGAGGATCTCAAAGGTTTGGGGTTGTAGGGCCAAGGAGTTGGGGTTTATGGGGGCCAAAGGTCTGGGATTTGAGGAGCCATAAGTCTGAGGTTTAAAGGGCCAAGGGTTTGGTGTTCATGGGACAAAGGATTTGGGGTTTTTGGGGCCAAGGATTTGAGATTTGAGGAGCCAAAGGTTTAGGGTTTTAGGGCCCAGGAGTTGGGGTTTATGAGGGGGCAAGGGTTTGAGGGGCCGATAGCTTGGGGGTTTATGGTGACCACAGATTTGGGCTTCAGAGGGGCCAAGGGTTTAGAGTTCATGAGGGCTGAGGGCTTGGGGTTTGAGGGCCCAAGGACTTGGGACTTAAAGGGCTGAATGTTTGTGGTTTATGGGGCCAAGGATTGAGGGTCTATAGGGCCAAAGAGTTGGGGTTTGAGGGGCCAAGGGCTTCAGGGCCCAAGGGTTTGGAGTTGATGGGGGTCAAGGACTTGGGGTCTGTGGGGCCAAGAGTTTTGAGGTTTGAAGAACCAGGAGTTTCGGGTCTAGAAGATCAAGGGGTCAAAGTGCTTTGAGTCTATAGGGCCAAGCACTTGGGGGGCAACGGGGCCAAGAGTTGAGGCTTTATGGAGCCAAAGATTGGGGCTCTGTGAGGCCAAGGGGTCGAGAGGGCTGCGGGTTTCTGGGTTTTGGGGTCTACAGAGCCAAAGAGCTGAGGTCTGAGGGACCAAGGGTTTGGGGTCTATGGGACAACGGGCTTGGAGTCTATAGGGCCAAGGACTTGGGGTCTCTGGGGCCAAGAGTTGGGGCTTTATGGACCCAAAGGTTTGGGATCTGTGAGGCCAAGGTCTTGGGGGGGCCAAGGATTTGGGTTTAATGGGACGAAGGGCTCGGGGTCCAACGGGGCCAAGGGCTTGTGCTCTGCGAGGCCAAGGTTGGGGGGTTTATAACCCGGGGGGGGGGCTGCGGATGCTGCCTGCAGTTGCCTCGCCGAGGTGGCGGATGTGCCCCTGCACCCCCCATCACCCACCTGCACCCCCCCAAGCATCGCGGGGCCCCCGCACCCCAGCTTGGCGGGGGGGTGTGAGAGTGTGTGTGTGTGTGTGTGTGTGTGTCCCCGCCCCGCGCTGATTCAGCGTCAGCGTTTCCTTTGGCTTTCACAACTTTTCTTTCACCCTTATCTCAGTCTTGGGCAACCCCCCCCCGGCCCCTTCCACCAACCCACGCTGGGGCTCAGGGCCCCCCCAAGCTCCTTGGGGACACTTGCTTCTCCCAGGGCAGGGACATTGGGGGTCCCTGGGGTCCTTCTTCTCCACTTTTGCTCTGTGATGAGGCCAACAGGCATCTGAGGAGCTGCTGGCCCCGGGGGGGGAAGTTGGGGGTTGTTATTTTAGTCCTATTTGGTTTTCTTTTCCCTCCATGAGAACCTGAGCATTGCAAGAACCCCCTTCTCCGGCCACCCCGCCGTGGGTTGGGTGCCGACCGCCCCTGCTCCTTTCCATGACACGGGGAAAAAAGTGATGGGTGGGCTGCGCTGTGGGGGGACTGCAGAAATTTCAGGGGTTTTGGGGTGAAATCCTGCTTTATTGGCTCGCCCCCAGCCCTCGTCCTTGCTCATGGGGCACAGCAGCAACGTCCCACTCGGGTCCCCATTCCCACCGGGATTTGGGCATGCGCTGGAGCATCCCTAGGGAGGGCGGAGGTGGCTCGTGATGCTCATGGTCCCCAGTTGCCATGTGGCCCCCCCCCAGCTCCGGTCCAAGAGCATCATGGCAGCTTGGGCTCCACACTGGCCCTTGAGGTGGCCTCATCTTCTTGGGGGTGTCTGGAAGGCACGGGAGGCCCCAGGAACCCTCAGTCGGCTCCAGGCTCCCCGGAGCAGTGGGGAGCACCAGTGGCTGTGGGGGCATCAGGCTGGGGGGAAGCAAAATCAAGTGCTGGGGGGGTCTATGAAGCACCCCAGGGACCCACGTGGGTTGGGGCGCTGGTGGCAGCACCCTCCCCACACCGGGGTTTGGTGCTTTGGGGTGAAATACCTGCGGTTGGGGGGGGTCTGGCTCGCAGAAGGTGGTTTCGGTGTGGTCCAGGGCTGGGGGGGTCTCTGGCCCCTTCCTCTCCTCCTGGAGAAAAGCTGCACTCAGCATCCTCACCACCCTTGGCTGCAGCGGATGGGGAAACTGAGGCACGGGCTGGGGCTTGCCCAAAGCCACGGTTGGGCTGGGAAGCAGCTCTGGGCCCTTCCAGAAGATCCTCACCTGGGGAATGGGGATGATGGGGGTGGTGTCCTGGACAGGGGGGTGCTCCAGGGCTCCCAGATCTGCAAGGCAAGGAGCTGGGATGTGACTCACGGCACCGAGACCAGGTCAAGGGTGGGGTGAGATGTCCCAGGCTTGGGTTGGTGAGGCCAAGGATGGTGTCATGAGATTCCCAAGGGCTTGGGTTGATGAGGTCAAGGATGGTGTCATGAGATGCCCAGGGCTTGGGTTGATGAGGTCAAGGATGATGTCATGAGATGCCCAGGGCTTGGGTTGATGAGGTCAAGGATGGTGTCATGAGCTGCTGAGGGCTTGGGGCTGCCCATGTCTCACCTGAAGAGTCGCTGGTGGAGGCAGCTCGGTCCCGGCTCCCTGCAGAGCCAGAGCAGATACAGGCCTTAACAACAGCAGGGCTTTAAAAATAAAAACCACCAAGACCCTCCTGGGAAGAGGGGGATGAGCTGGGGGAGCTTTGGGGGAGGAAAAAAAATCCTCAAGGTCAAGGTTTGGGTTGAATCAGAGAAGAAGCCCTGGGGGGGAAGGGCGGAGCTGGTGCAAAATGGAGCAGAGAAGGGAGTTATGGGTTAAACGTTCAACTTAGGGACATTTCAAGCCAGATCTGAGCAAAGTGGTGAAGGTAAGAAGTGGCCAAAAGGTTTCTGGGACAACCTCTGGCTGGGACAAAGGCCTGATCCTGTCCCCTTCTCCCTCAGCGTGAAGCCAGCCCCCCCGCCTCGTCGAGCTTCACCAGAATAACTGCCTTTCCGCGCACTGAGGATGTGGGCTGCCAAGATGGCTGTCAGCCTTTCCTGCTCAGCCCGGCTGCAGCCCAACCAAGCAGGGAGATGCTGGTGCCCCGGTGGGGTGGGGTGGGGTGGTCTCACCTTCCCCCTTGGTCCGGCGGTAGGTGAAGAAGAGCACGAGCAGAGCAACCACCACGAAAATGGCAGGGGACCAGTACCTGGCCGGAATGGCCAATGAGGTTTCTACAGGAAGAGATGGGAGATGTGGGGATGGTGCCTTCAAAGGTGGCTGAGGGGGGGGTACCAGGCACCAGGGGAGGTCTCTGGGGACTCTCCAAGATGGTGACACAACCCCAACCCACTTTCTTTCTCCATGAGACTCACGGGTTTTGTTCCCCGCGGCGCCTGCTGGTGTGGGCACGGGGGTGGTGATGAGCCCCCCGGTGCAAGGAGGGGTTGGGGTCACTGTTGGCCATGTTGTCAGGTTGTCCACATCCCCAGTGGTTGTGGTGGGTTCTCCTGTGGGCTCCAGGATGTCATCATGCTGCGTGGTGGTTTGATGCCCTGGCTCTTCTTTTTTCACAACAAGAGCTAGGAACGAATCACAGAATGGTAGGGGTTGGAAGGAACTTCTGGAGATCATCTCAGCCAACCCCCTGCCAAAACAGGGTCACCAAGGGCAGGTTACACAGGAACGTGTCCAGTCAGGTTTTGAAAGTCTCCGGAGAAGGAGATTCCACAACCTCTCTGGGCAGCCTGTTCCGGTGCTCTGTCACCCTCACGATAAAGAAGTTTCTCCTCATGTTGAGTTGGAACTTCCTGTTCCACGCAGCAAGGGCCGTTAATTCCCGTTAAGGCCTCCCAAAAACCAGAATGGCCCCCAAGGGTCAGGAACGGAGCTGCAGAGCTGGGGCTACCCCAGCCCCACCATGGTCCTGCTCAACCAGCACCGTGGCTGAGGGAAAGGCAAAGTAGGAGCAAGAAACACCCAACCCATGATCTTCTGGCCTGAGATGACTTGAGACAGAGCTGTGGGGCTGGGGGAGCATCATCTGAGTGGGCTGGAGGACATCAGAGGAGCAGCAGGTGCTGCTGTCCCACATCCTGCCGAGGCGGCTCGCGGCCGGGTTCCCACCCGCTTCCACCACTACCGAAGAAGGTGTTAATGACGGTGCCGGCACCGCGGTGGGTGTCAGCGAGAGTGAGCCTGTTAGACATCACGCACGACCACATGCCGCTGGGCAGTGTCACGGTGACACAACCCCCGTGGAGCCGCCGGAGGTTGGGCAACTTGCGGCGGTGCCGGCGTGGATGAGTGGCAAAACCCGGTCCCCGAGCAAAGCAGATCACAGCCTCGACATTCCCAGCTGTGAAATGGGCTGGGGGGCCAGCGAGCGTTGCAGCTGATGGCCAGCAAAGGGCTGGGCAGCCCAGGGTGTAGGTTTGAGGCACAGCCCGGTGCTGGAGAGCCCAGGAAACCTCAGTCCTCCTCGCACACACAAGCAAGACCAAAACCAAGTGATGAAACAGGCAACCTGACCCTTGTCCCCTGTGAAACGGCCGGGCAGGTGTCGTGCTGTGCCACAAAGGGTCTCCCCAGAAGGCATCGTGGTGTTGCACCCACTGCCTTCACACCACCCCTTCCTCCTTCTCCCTCCAGGAGCCCCCAGACCACAGACCAATGCCCCCCAGCCCCACTGACCAGCTCCGGAGCAGAGCACCACGAAGCAGAGCCACCCCGTCCCGACATGTCCCAGCTCCACCATCATCTGCTCTACCGAGCCTTCCACCGCTCTTGCTACGGCTTCCTTCCCCTTTCGCCCCACCAACAGTTTCATGCCAGCTCAAAGGTGCTGTTGCTGAAATCGGGTGATTAATGGCAAAAACCATCCCGGGGGTCATTCCTGGAGCTGGGAAGGGTCAGAGCCCCATCAGCCATGGGCATGGGTGAAGGAGATGATGTTCCAGCACTGCCCCGGCTCCCTTCGGGCCAGGCCCTGGTGCCACCACCGCTGGGTTAAGCCAAGGATTGAAACAACAAGGACAAACTTGGTGCCCCACAGACAAAGCCCTCGGTGAAATTCCTGCGCCACCGAGGTCTATATTTTGAATTGACCGGCAGGAACCCGAGGCAGTCAGAAACCAGCCTGCGAAGATGAGGAGAACCAACAAATTACTTCACGGGCTCATCCGTCATGGGCTGTTTTCACCCCAGATGATAGGCGGACAGAAACAGCTCAGATGTGTCTTGCATTTTTATGCCGGGAGCTCCTAGAGGACTCTCCTGTGCCAGGCACTTCAAAGAAGTCTTCGGTTTCATCCCTGAATAATTTACAATCCGCGCAGACGAGACAAAGAGCCGGGGAAGCGCTCGGGAAGCGGGTGTGAGGAGCAGGGAGGGTGGGGGTGTGCCCCGTGTCCTGCTCGCTGGGCACCCAGGTCACCCTAAGTCCCAGCTCGGGTGAGCCCACACTGCAGGACAGGTGTCCCTGCATCTCTTGGAGCTTGGAGATCATAGAATCATTTGGGTTGGAAAAGAGCTCTAGGATCATCGAGTCCAGCCGCCATCCCGACATCTCCCTGAGCCCTCATAGAATCATCGAGGTTGGAAAAGAGCTCTAGGATCAAGTCCAGCCTTCATCCTGACATCTCCCAGACCCCTAGACCGTGTCCCAAAGTACCACATCTACTCATCAGATGGAGCAGCCTGGAGAGCAGGGATGCCACCTGACTCTACAGACACAGCACTTGGTGTAGAAATATTTCATCCAAGAACAAGGCCAGGCACTGGAACAGGCTGCCCAAGGAGGTGGTGGAGTCACCATCCCTGGAGGTGTTAAAAAAGCAAGTAGATGTGGAGCTTCAGGACATGGTCTATAGGTCACAGAGATGTTGGGATGAAGGTTGGACTTGGTGATCTTAGAGGTCTTTTCCAACCTAAATGATCCTATGAAACCTCAGATATAAACACGTTGAGTGGAGAATAGCCCCAACCACCTTGTTGTCCTGCTTTCCCCCAACCCTCGGACCACCTCCTGCCCCTCAGCACTGCCCTGCAGCATCTCAGAGGATCTTGAGCATGTCGCTGGTGGCACAAAGCAATGCCAAGCATAGTGCTGGGGTGCTGCAAGGTTTTGGAAGGTCCCCAGAGAAGCAAACAGCCGGTGCCGAAACCGCAGCAGCCAGGGTGTGTGCACCTGGGCATAGATGTGTGATCTGCTTGGCTTTCCACCAAGTGTTATTTTTGCTTTCGCTTGGTTCAGCCACCAAAGGAAGCACGCAAAGTGCCTGCGAGTTTCAAAGTACAGCAAAAATAAGGGCTTTAAGAGGTTCCTCAAGTGTTCCCATCCTCTCATCCTGAGATGCCCCAGGGCAAAGCCCAGGAGCATCACCTCGTGTCCTTGCACCACGATGGCCAGACCCGCAGCCACAGTTTAGGTCCATGATCTGGTCAAAGAGGGCAGAAGAAGGAGCCCTGAGTCCTCCTGGATGTCAAACCATGGGCAGCGCTCCTGCGCTTCCAGGGCGCTGATATCCTCGGTCCATGGCCAGGGGCCGCTGCCAACGGTGAGTCGGAGGTGGGGGGAAGGAGGGACCCTGCAGCCCCACGGGCCAGAGCCTGACAGGAGGGACCACCACGCTCATAAGAGCAGGCTCATGGCTTCACTGGAGCCGTGCTGGGGCCCTGCTGTGGGACCTGGTTGGCCAATGGATGCATAGACACTTTTCCCGTCCTCCTCCCAGCACCCTGGGATGCCGTTGCCCATCTTCTCATCATCTGTCTGCAAGGCAAAGGGACAAAAGCTTTGCTTGGGCTTCCAGGAGATGATCCCTCTATTGGCAAGAGATGGGGACACCCAGGCTTGGGTGAAGCTCTGGACCCCAAGAGAGCCCAGTTAAGACCCATCTGACCATGGCCCTTACTCCAGGGGTTGCATCTCACTCTGGGGTCTTGCCTTGCTCCTTGCTTGGTGCTGGAGCTCCTCCAAGGGAGGTGGCCATGAGCACCAACTCACCTGGGCCATAGCCGGGATGGTGGAATAGATGGTTTTGGAGGTCTCCACATCAGGGGTTGGCATCTTCTTTCGGCCATCTTGCCGTGCTTCAGGGAAACTGTGCATGTTCATCTGGGGAAAAGGGTTTGAAAACCATAGGATCAGACCCAATGGTTTGGGTTGGAAGGGACCTTCCAAGGTCATCTAGTCCAACCCCCCTGCAGTCAGCAGGAACGTCTCTAACTAGATCAGGTTGCTCAGAGCCCCATCAAGCCTGGCCTTGAACACCTCTGGAGATGGGGCCTCCACCACCTCTCTGGGTGACCTGTTCCCGTGTCCCAGCACCCCCAGAGTAAAGAAATCTCGCAGTAAATTACAGTAAAGCATCTCCAGGGCTTGGAGCTACCAAAGGGACCTCAAAGCCTGGGTGAGCTAAGTTTGGCGGGGCTGGGGACAGAGACCTTGGTGATGCGCCGGGAAGCGCAGGCAGGTGGTTGTGGTCATGCCAGCTGCTCTTGGGCCAGCCCCAGCGCTGCCATGTCCTCCTTCAAGTTCCCAGGAGGAAGTACAGACAAAGCAGGGGGTTGTCCAGCTGCCGTCCTTCCTCCCCATCCCCACCACATAGTCCCCAGGCCATTCCCCATCCCGTGAAGGGACCTCTCAGTTGTGCAGCTCCATCCAGCCATGTACCAGGAGGACGAGGATGAGCCAGCTGGACTCACCAGCTGGGAAGATCCAACCTCGGCGTACACCGTCATGTCCTCTGGTCTGGCATCTGCAAGGAGGAAAACGTGGAAGTTCAGCGAGGGATCAGGCTGCTGAGATGATCCTCACAGGGGGTAGAGGGACCAAGCCTGGCTGTGAGGGAGCTGCAGCGCCCAGCAGCCCCCGGGAGCTGCTGAAGGTGTTTGCTGGGGATCTGGATTGAGGTGGACGTCACTTCTCATCCCACCATCCCTCCAGCCCCAGCTGCTGATGGAGGAGGGCACCTGCTTCCAGCCCAAAGCACAGCAGTCGAAGGGTCTTGCCAGTGAAAATCAGCTTTTTTTATTTAAATACAAGGTCCCTAGGTCCTTTCAGAGGGCGACGGGCATTTGTCTCTCCATCCGTTGCCACCATCGCAGCAAGAATTAGTGTCAACTCGTTCTTTGGTTCATCAAACAGAGGGAGGATTTTAATCCTTCATGAGCTCCTTTTTGGGTCAAAATTTCAGTGCTTCTTGTTTGAAGTGCTGCTGCCAGCCCCACAGAGGACCAGCCATGGAGGCTTCAGCCCATGCAGAGAGGAACGTTGCCCACGGTTCCTGATGGAAGAGCTGGATCCAAATTATCAGCCAGGAGGAGCCCATGGTCCTGGTGCTGGGTGTCCCCCGACATCCCACTTGGGTGCACAAAGTGCAAAAGATGAGGCAGGAACTCCCTGATTTGTGAAGTTTTATTTCAGCTTATGGAAACGACACAACATGTACAAAAAAAAGAAAAGGTTCCATGAGGTCTCTGCTGGGCATTGGCTCAGTTGCAGCAGCAATGGTCACATCCCATCCCCTCATAAAACAGCCGTGAGGAGGGATGAAGAGGGGTCTTCAGGGAGGAGGTCCAGTGGTCAGTTATTGGGTAGTCAGTGGTCTTCTTGGATGGTCAGTGGTCATCTCTTCTTGGGTGGTCAGTGGTCTTCTGCTCTTGTGTGGTCAGTGGTCTTCTGCTCTTCTTGGGTGGTTGGTGGTCTTCTTCAGTGGACACTGCAGGGGGTTGTTTCTCACCATGGGGTACACGACCCCTTGTTGCTTGTCTCTCCACCTTCAGTTGTCTCTTGTCTACTTTTACCTTTCCCCCAAAATCCCTCTAGCTTTGGTCATCTCACGGCTGAGCTCCTGGCTCCTTGTTGGTGGGCTGGCAGGAAGGTTTCCAGAAAAAGACTGGGGAAGAGAGTAGCTTCAGCGACCAGGACACAGCCTGGGACCATCGTCCCCTTCCACTCGCCTCTGTGTGTGCAGTGTGGGGGCTTGGGGAGGCGTTAAGGTCCCAGGAGCTGGGGTACACTCTGGTACCAAGCCACAGTGGTGGATGGTTTTTCCTCCTGATCTTCAATGCGACCAGGCTATTCCCACCAGGAAAAAGGGAGAGGGAGGGAAGCACCTGAGGGGGCCTCAAGTCCTACCTGTGTTCGGAACCGCAGGCAAATGGAAGATCTTCAAGCCTGGGGGAGAAGCAACCATCAGCAGCGGCAACAAAAGCCAGCCCAACGCACCATCCTCAGCTCCACCGGCCACAGCCCCCCGGGTGCCCAGACATGGGGCCTGGTTGTGTCCTCCCCCCTCAGGTCCCACCTCCTGCTTGCCAGGTCTGCGGGAGAAGCAGCTCACCTTTGGAAAGATGGCAGATGGCAAAGATAACCGCCACTAAAAGCACCGCTCCCATCGTCGACCCAGCCATGACTGCAGTCCTCCTGCTGGAGTAGGTGCCTTGAAAGAGAAGGAGGACCCGTAAAAACATCCCAAGAGGCATCTGCGCTTCCCAGCATCAGAGCAGGGGGGAAACGGGCACGGCTTGGCTTCACACCCCGATGAGCCCTTCCCAGCTCCGCAGGGATCCTTATCTCACCAGAACAGGGTCCCACATGGCAAAGAGGCGACGCTGCAACGAGGACAAGTGGCTTTGCAGACAGAGCAGCAGCTGGGAGACCCCCAACCCAGCCACTCCATGGCCCGTTGTCCTCTGGAGAACCCATGGGTGGCTTTTGGCAGGGGGGGAGGTGGGGGAATCCCACATGAGGGTGGGAGGTGTGCATGGACCCACACTCCCACCTCCAGTCCATCCTTCGCTCTGCTTCTCCATTACATGAGTTGATTTGATGTTCTCATCTCAAGCCAGGACTTTTGGGGGGACATCCCCACTCCCCAAACTCTCCAGGTGACAAAGACAGCACATGGATGCTGAGGACACTGCCCAGAAAGCCTGAATAACCCCCCTGAGCTGTTCTGGGAGGAGATAGACTGTGTTGTTCTCCTCCTTCCCAGGAGCAGGGGAGGGTCCAGGGCAGCTGGACGCTGTTAGAAGCTCGGGCACACTCAGACACAAGCGCGAGGCTGGACATGGACAGGAGGTTCAGGAGCTCACCAGTGATGGAAGAGCGGGTTGTGCTTTCTGGTGGCACGGGCGGCGAGGTGAGGGGAGAGAACAGGGAGAGAGGTGAGTGCGTCTGCCAGGGTCTGTGTTCCTCTCTTTGCACACTGAGGAAAACCTCGGGGGAAAGCTGGAGGCACCGGGAGCAGGATACGGCCCGTCCCCACCACCCACTTGGACATCCCCAAGGAACAAGCGACAGGACAAGAGGAACCAAGTTGCAGCAGGGGAGGCTGAGGTTGGAGCCGAGGAAGAATTTCTTGGTGGGAAGGGCTGTCGCGGGCTGTTTGAGGCTGGGCAGGGCAGTGGTG
>JAVSBS010016405.1:0-28388 GCA_033124195.1 Coracias cyanogaster | reverse complement strand
TTGTCTTTTTCCTTGTCTCTTTTTTTATTTTTTTTTTTTACTTTTTTCTTTTTCCTTTTCTCTTTTTTTTCCCTCTCCCTCTCCCTTTTCTTTTTTTTTCTTTTTTTTTCCCTTGACCTTTGCCGTCCAGTGAAGCTCCGCGCCCTCCTCCCCCCGGCGCTGGGGCTGGGAAGCGGCTCCAGCATCGCCCCCTTTGCCGGGGGTTCGGGGGCGCAGCGCCAGAGCCCGTCCGCGGTTGGTGGAGCCCTGCCCACGTGGAGTCCAGCGGTTTGTGGGTTTAAGGCACAAGCGCTGGGGGAAGGTGATCTCTGCGTGGGATGTTTTTTCCTATTTTTGTCACGGCAGCTCCTTTTAACACAGCCGGATATTCACCCCCTGGGCGTCGTGTTTAAATGAAGACAAAATTAAAAATATGAGGGGAAAGCCCAAAAGCGGTGAAATAAATAACTTGAACTTGCTGTAAGCCCGTTATTTTGGAGATGGGAAAGCATTATGCATGTGGAGAAAATAGTGCTGCTCCCTTCTGAGCAGCTCTGTGTGCTGGAGGAGGGCTGCAATGTTTCTGAGACCTCTCCGGCTGCATAGATGGTGGGATCCCATGTCCCTTGGGATGCGCAGACCCCAACAGACCCGCTACAGCAGCTCGTCGTCACAGTTGCCTGACAGAGAGTGCGGCCTGGAAACAGCGCCTGGGGATACCCACAGGGTCTCCAGCCCTTCCCATTGCCAGGAAGAGAGATCACCCTCTGCCCTGGGAGTGGGTTAGGGCCAAGGCTGAGGCACAGAGGGTTCACCACCACTGGCTGGGTTGGGACCATCTGCTCTGAAGGGTGCCGAGCAGGGCTCAAGGCAAGCGGGTGTTTTATGGTAGACGAATGGTGACAGTGCCACGCCGCTGGCACCACTCTGCACTGCCGATGAGATGGTGCTAAGACCATCATGATGAAACCACCATGGTTTTCATAGTGAAGTCATGAAACTGGGTCTGGAGATCAGGTATGCTCATGATCCCCGCTGCTCTGCACAGGTCTCAGACACCTCTTGAGAGGAGGAAAGTCCCAAATATAACCATTGCCAGGTAATGCAGTGTAGCCAACCCCTCAAAAACCTGCCACTCAAAGGCGAAGGAATTTTCTGGCTTTTTTGGTAGTGTCTGAAAACTCCTGAACATTGCCCTAATCCTGTCACTTCATGTCATAGTGTCAAGAAACCTATTTTTGCACCCAGAGAACAATTTGAGGATTTTACTGCATCTGCAGGCTGCATTGAACTGAGTTTGAAGATCAAAAGATATGCTATTTTTGTATGGCCTTCTCTGGAACTCTGCACAACAGTTTTTCAGGTCCTGGTGGCTGATTTTGTCATCAGCGTGTGCCTGAGAGGTGCAGGAATTGTTATCTTCATTGTGCAGAAGGGAGGCTGCAGAGCAGAGAGACAGTCAAGCTAAAATACGTCCCCTCACCTTCAAGCATGTCCAGTGCAAATGCCCACAAAGGGAGCTGCTGACTCAGGAGACCTGTGCTCTGGAGATTTAGCTGCAGATCACTGCTGGCTGGTCCCTCTCACCTGTGTGAGGCTCCCAGCATCATAGATAAGAGATTTATTTGGTCTCAGCTATGGCCAGGTGCTTTCACACCCATCACCACCAGTCGCAGTGGGCAGCATGGCTCACCCTGCACCCTGCTTACCTGTGATTTCCTAAGATGAAACAGCTCAATATGATGGCAGTCATTTCATCTCCCAGAACCTTCAAGAACCAGAGGCCCAGAAATGAGGACACTACTAAAAGTAGAGACTCATGCTGAGGTCCATGGGAGGTCTGGTCTGGGGATTTATCGATCATCTACAGTAACATGGAGCCTGTCCTCTCTGTAGACAGGTATTTCCTTCCCTCAGACATTTCCCGTGTTTCTGTTCTATGCCAATGCCAGCACCAGTGTAAGGACCCTTGCTGCAGAAACAGACACTTTTTGCTACAGTCCCTCTGCAGTGGATTTTGTCTCCCCCAGCAGAGAGGAGCTGGGGTCACACACATTCCCTAGGACCACGAGATGCCTGGATCAGGCTAACGGTACATTTGTGGCCAGCTTGGTTTTGTGTAACTTGTTTGCCGTATTCCACCAACGGTGCTGGAGGAGTGGGGTGCTTGTGGTGGGGTGGGCTGGCAAGCTGGCTTTACCTACCAAAGCTGTTTTCAAAATGAGCGTTTGTCTCATCTCTAAAACTGGATAACACAACTTGCTCTGCAGCTCACATCTGGATTCCTGTTTAGCAGGTGAAAAACCAGAAGATGACTCCAAGCTGACAAAGGAAAGGGCAAAGCGACACACTTGGGTCTAAGCTTTCCTTCAAATACAGTACAAGAAGCACCTACAGATACAGCTGTAACCTGGTCAGGGATGCCCTGGCACAGAAAAGGCTGCTGAGCAATCTGCCCTGAAGAGCCTTAGGGAAGCGCATCCATCTTCAGCCACACTTTCCTTGCAGGGAGAAACGATGACTTTTAGTTTTTTAAGAGCCTTTACACTCGATCTTTAATCACCGATGGAAGAGTTGCAGTTACGTTACAGGACGTAATCTCAGTATAATTTATTACCAAAGGCTTTTTCCTGAACTCTTTGACCCTGCAGCCTCACTGATGTTAATCCAGTGCAAGGTCATGGCTGGAGAGGGAATATGGCCCCTTCACTTTCATTCTTCATAGCTGTAATTAATTATCTGCATTAGTGGGTGCAGTTAAAGGAGGAACAAAAGGGACATCAATCTCTCTAATGCAGAACTGATTTAGATGCTCTTCTGTCAGCATTCGGATCTTACCCTTTACACAAACCTGTAGCAAAGGCAAAGCGTGTGGCTGAGTCTTCTAACAAAGACATACACTAAAGTGTCTCTGTAAATACATCTAGCTGAACAAAAAAATTACCATTCTTGCCTGCAGATGCTTCTCTCTTTCTTCGTTTACTACTTCATTCACTACAGGAAGGGATTCCTGAATGGTGACTTCTTTTGAAAGTAGCCAAAATGTACAACATATTTCCCATTAAAACAAATGGAAAGAGTTCAAATTAACAGACCTTATTATAATGCTTAGCAGCAGCCTTTGTTTACAGAATCAAATTTGTCTTAGGATGAGTAATAGTACTTCCTAAATGTCACAATTAGACAGGTTAAATTGTTGTTGGAAGAAACCTGTTGGATGAATTGTTGTTGTTGTTTTTCCCTTGTGCAAAATTTCCATGTTAGCCAAAATGAAGCTTTTCAGACTTTTTTTTCAATTTCCCTGACCAGCTGTCCTCCCAAACCACAAGTTTCCCACAAAATACTGGATTTGGTCAAGCCTTACAATTTGATATCTGAGAAAATCCTCAGAAAACCATCCTTACTTACTATCACTCATTTATCTACTTGCTTTGTTGGTATGTTTATTTATTTTTTAGCTTTTAAACTGAGTGTTAAATTTTTTACCTTTTAACCCCCAGCGTGCCTGGAGCTCTGGCCTCAGACCCCTTCCTGCCCCACTCTGCAATCAACAGGAGGTGACTATGCCCACAAAACATAATCTGAAGCCAAATAATAAGGTAAATTTCCAACTCCATCTTAAGACACAATCCACCATCATGCTACAAGCATGCAGCCTTACATGCTGCTGTGTCCCACAGGGAAGACCACAGGTTGAGGACCACAGGGACTCATTTGTACACAGTGCCATGGTGAGCAGAGCAGAGCACGGGGAGGGAAGGAGGAGGAGAAAGCTGCGCTTGGTGCTGTGTCGACACAGTAATCTGATAGAGATGTTGTGCAGTGTTTTTACAGAAGGTCTTTTCCCCACCAAGCCTTGAGAAAACAACCCCCAAGTACATTAGTGGACTATTAAATTGTTCGGTTGGATACACGCAGCCTATTTTACATAGTGTGTGTGGAATGGAAGTGATAGATCAGCTGTCATTCTAATATTTTATAGTAAAGCATATAAATCATCAGGAGGGTAAGTCTGAAAAGTCTTACTCAAGGACATCACCTTCTGTGCTCTGTTGCTCAAAGGCGGGTTTGAATAGAGCAGTTCCTGGCTCATACAGGATACAATCATTTGCTTCTGTTGCTGTCCTAATACCTTATTTCTAGTAGGGCCAAGGCAAGACTTTTTGGCGCAGTCTTCCCTAACTCACTTGCCTCGGGGAAGGACAACGTTAAGTGGTAATTGCCTCAGCCCAGTCCCAGCATTAAAAATTAGGTTCTTCGCTGTATCTACATATTTGCCCACTCTGCCAGCATCCCTGGAGAGCAATCCCTCTTCTCTAACCTCGCTGTGGCCCTGGTATACCCTATCGCTGCAATGAATGAATGAGTTTTAAGAGTGCATTTAATTTAAGGGGCACTATCATGAGGTTAGACCCAAGTATGGCCTTTTAAAATGGTTCTCTCCGGGGGGAGTTTTTCAAACTCTAAATTAGTCAGACAGTGGTGAGAAATGCATTCACTTAAAGGGACCAGGCAATGCCTGAAAAAAAATAGGTGCTATACTCCAGTTCTTTACCTGGGTTTATGTCAACGGTACCTATCAACCGAGGTCCTTTTCAGGAAAGCTCCTACCTTGTAACAGGCCCACATCTAAATTCTTTTCTGACTAGAATGCTTTCTTGAATGTATGCAAGTCTCTAATTTCCAAAGGGATGCCCAAGTCCATCTTGGACAGTCTCTTCTGATTCACCTTTGACCTTTCAGGATTTAGGAATATTCCCTTTCATTAAATTGAAGATATTTTCATCAGTGAGAGCCTGGCTAATTAAGTTGCTTTTCTGCTGGAATTGTGATGTAAAATCTTCCAAGGTCTGTGAAATGTGAAAGCTCTTTGTGAGGCTGGTGGCTGCTTTCCTGATGCCAAAGGGATTTCTGGATTGGATTGTCATTACACAAGTTGGGAGAGAAGCAAATCCCTCAAGATTAATTTAATCCTTGCCATCAACAGCAGAGAAATAGTAGCCAGCAGTCTAAATGGGCTGGCAACAGACTTGTTTAGAAGGTGGTTATAGTGTAAAAGTAGTGTAGGGCTCCTTTTTCGAGTGGAAGAAGATTACAGCCCAAGTGTGGATGTGGACAATCCCCAGCTGCTGGGATCTGCCAGATGATAATCAGGAGAAATACACTGAAAAAGTGAGGATCAGTGAGGCTGAAGATCTCCTTTCCTTGAAAGCTTCACCTACCCGGAGGAGGGATGGTAGTGAGGTCTATGGGACAAAAGCAGATGGCTGAGCAGACACAGTCTGTGGCACCTAGCAGAGGAGATAGAGAATATCTAACTGAGTGTGAAGATTGTACCTGTATCCTTACAGCACTGCGGGAAGTGCTGTTCCTGAATAGCCTCAGGGAAAGCAGCAAAAGTCTGACAAAACCATTGCTAATGACAATGTGCCATTATACAAGGTCTCCTCACCCTCTACAGGTAGCTCCCAAACTGTGCGAAATTCAGGAAATGTGCTTTGAAGAGCCAGACTTGTCCTGATTATGACTGGAAGAAATTCTGCTCCCTGAGGGAATAATTAGGAAGCTGATCTGAAACTCCTGTTGAACACGCTTTGCCTTTACAGTGGTTTTCCTTTGCAACTGGAAGGGTAATTCTTCTTTGAAAACATTGTGCGCATCTCACTGTAACAGACGCTGGAGAGAGCCATGCTGTTCTTCCTGTGACTGCTAGAAATGGAAGCAATGAAACGAGGGGTAAAGTGAGAAACCATCTCATCTGAAGAAAAAACCCACATTTTTTTCTTCCTGTAAAGCTGAGGTCATTTCAGGTAATCATTGCAGCAAGATCCATTGCCATACCCAGATGCAAAGTAATGCTCTTACCTACTATCATGGGTTAAAATGATTCCGTTATATGGCATCTGACATTTTTTTTTTCTAAATAAGGAAGCATGAGTAATCAGAAATCTCCTGTTTTAGTATTACCATAGAAACAAGCCATGTAAGAAGTAAATGAACTGTGTGTACAGAGCTGGACCGGGTCTTACTGAATCCACAGGAATAAAACTCACAATGGTAGAAGAGTCCAGGGAACTGAATATCCCAGTCAGCAAAGCACTGAAAACCCCTACATTGTTCACCCTGCCACCATGTGTTTCTTTGTTCCGATGAAATTAATTCCACACATTATCTGGGTACGCACATTTGGCTTTGTCTCATAGTAGTGACTACCAGTAGGAGAACAAAAATTAGCATGTTTTTCCTGTCAGGCTGCAGATTTTCTATGAGTGGTTCACAGATGATTTTGCTGTATAAAAGATGAGTTTTTATTAAATATTACTTTTGAAAAGTACATATTCAAACAACTAACTGTTCATCCATTGCAGTGGATAATAAGGAAACTAATGACAAGCGACTAAACCTTTTCCCAGAGGACTGAAAAATTTGCACCAGCAACGCCTACCTCCACAAGCCACTTTCTCTCCCACAAAGAAAGTAAATTTTAAAATTAAATGTCACGTGTGAGGAACAGCCATAAAAGAAAATACGGAGAAAATACCAGACTCCTGAGAAAATACAGTCATTGTTGAACTTGAAAAGCTCCCTGGCTGTCATTTACACAAAAATATAAATATTCACGCCGTCTTAATAGTGCAAGAAGTAAGTGAATTAGAGGTCTGTATCATAACCGCTGGTCAGAGTTACAGCTTCAGAGTTTGCTTGTGCTGTTTACGTAAGATAGAAAGTTGTGCAGAAGTACTGACAACACACACACACACCAGTGCAGTTAAAGTGATTTCAGTGAGGGAAGAAACAGGTAGTAGAGATCTCTGAAGAAAGATGGGTTACTATGAGATCATAAATGCAGTTCGGCTTATACGAGATGTAAAGGAGTTACTTAGAAATGCTGTGACAAATCACAGAATCATAGAATTGTCAGGGTTGGAATGGACCTTAAGGATCATCTAGTTCCAACCCCCCTGCCACAGGAAGGGACACCTCCCACTAGACCAGATTGCTCAGAGCCCCATCCAGCCTGGCCTTAGAAACTTCCAGGGATGCAGAAATGCACAAGAAAAGCACAAGTCTGGAGAGTTACAAAGGGCAGATTCCAGGGGTTCTGACCTTGCAGTGCCCCACTGATGCTAAAAGAGCAGCTTCCCCTATCAGTCATGATAAGAAAATACCTCCTGTAGCCTTGCCCTGCTCCACTGCCTCCTTTCTCTCCCGCACACCACGTGCACTTTGCTATGAGTAAGTGCTGCGGGTAGCACAGCACTTCAGGAACTGCAACAAGAGCACATTGAGATTGTCATGGACTGTATTTTGCAATGAGCTAAATATTCTGGCAGCAGTTTAGCAAAGGACATTCTCCTTGGCATGGGTTTGGCTCTGCTTCCAGGACGAGGCCGCGGTTTTGCAGAGGGAAGTGCTGGTGAACCTGAGGACCACATTTTTTGTGTGCCGGGGAGGGTTTATGTTGGACGAGCTCTGGGTTGGTCCTGTGGACTGAAGGGCTTTAGCACCTGGCGTTCATTAAATGCATTTGTATTTGTAAATGTGTTGCGTTGTCTGGCTTGGTTTCTTCCAAAATGAATTCATATTGTGGCTTCTGTATCTGCTGCACAGCGTGAAACAAAGCCCAGTGGGGACAACTAGGTGAGTCCCTGTAAAAAAACGCTTCTGATGGGTCGGAACACATCAAGACAACTTTTACTGACTGGAGCTGGAGTTCTCAACTTCGATTGACAGCAAAAGATGAGCAGAGCTTTTCAAATGAGCTGAGGAGAATCATCATGGCCCACATGGCAGTTTCAACAAGAACTAAGTTCCCAGAACGAAGAACTTGATTTCCAAAATCTTGCTTAAGCTTGCTTCAAAAATAACTAGTTGTCTAACATCCTGAAATCAAAGGAGACACCTAAATAACTCCAGAACTTTCTAAGTATTTGACCTGTATTCTCAAACAGTTTCCAGTTTCTGATGATGATAATAAGGAAAGTCAGATTAGTCTTGTCTCTTAGAACCACCATTCTGGTTTTAATTATTTATTTGGAGGCAAAGAGATATAATTCTTTCATGGTTATTGCTTGTTGGACTGGAAGTTTGAAAGTGTGTATTGCTATAGAAGACACAGAATATTCATCGGGGACCCAAACTAGGCAGGAGCAAAAAAAAATTACCATAGTAAACATTTTTTTTAATTATTGGGATGTGTTGCTTTTGACTTGTAATAAAGGACATTTTCTGCATTGAAGAGGAGAGCTGTCTGGGAGCAAAGCCAGGAGTAGCAGTGGTAGGAGGAAGGAAGAAGAGAACTACACAGATATTTTTGTTACAAATTGTCCAGAAAGTGGCTGTTTGTAATGGTTTAGTTAAACAAATAGTACTCACTATTATTTGCCCTGCAGATGCCCTGATAGCAATGAGGCTCCATGGAAAGATACACAGTGCCGACAGCTATTGCTTTTTACTACTCCATGGGCTTTGGGGGAGGTAAACATTAAAAAAAAAACACAACAAAACCCAAACCCAACAAAACCCTCACCAACAAAAACCACAACAAAATGAAACCCTCTCAAACACTCTTCCCCATCTAACACTATTATGTTTCAAAGATTAGCTGTCTACAAAAGTAAGCTTCTTCAGCCTCATAAGTTGCAGAGTAAATATTGTAAGGAAGATAAGATTTGTCCTGGCCCGAGTCGCTGTGTTTGGGCTGGAGCAGGCTATCTGTCCTTTGCACACACAAGGTCATGCTCCATTTGCCCTCCAGCTCTCTACGTGTTTCCAATAGACAACAACCCAAGAGAGAAGTATAGGTCACATATATATCCGTCATCACTGGGCAGCTCCATGCACCTCAGGGTTAGGAGGTGTCACTGACACAGCAGAAGACCCTGAAGGCAAAATGGGCTGGCATTTCATTGCAGGGCTGGGGCCCTCGCCTTTGCAGCTCAGATGGCCCCATGTCCCAAGGACAGTCACTTGCCAGCCCTGCCCCGGCTCGTTGCTTCCATGGTCCAACAAGGACCTAGAGGAGCAATGTGAGCTTGTGGCACATCATACTCTGCAACGCCAAGCTCTAGGTCTCTCTGCTTCAATGCATGCCAAGCTGTTCTTCACCCATCCCACAAATGCCCAGGATAACTGGAAACCAGCTGCAGGGAAGTTGGCACCTATGGCAACACGAGGTGATGAGGAAGAAGAAGGAAACGTGCAATTTCAAGGGTTTGCAGCTTACTTTCTATGGGGTGCTGCCCAGTGACCTGGCATAGTGACCTTAGGACTCATTGCTACTCCTGGATACTCACAGAGTGTGTGTCCCACAGTAGCCATGAGTTACAAAGCAGGCAGCAGCTCTGGAGAACACCTGCATGCATTTGACCTGTGGACACCCAGTTAGATTTCCACAAGGCTCTCTTCTGTGTAGCTTCAGTGCACTCCTCTCTGTGGGGCTCAATTAGCCCTGACTTTGCCACTGCCTGCACAGCACAAACGCTCCTGTGACAGGTCTCTAGGTTCATTTAAATCAGTCACACCATCAGTTCTAGAAAAACACTCAAAGCCCTTTCCAGTAACTGGAGCTATTCCATGAAAAATTTCAGCTTTTGGCATGGAAGAACTTCAGCTGTACAGATATGCTGAAAAGTTATTAAAAACAGAAAAGAGAATATATTTTTTTCCCATTTTTTTATAGTTCTTACATTTGAATTGAAATTATCTATGCCAAGGTAGAATCAGAAATATTTCATTTAGAAGCTTGAAAATACAACCAAAGTTTGAGGAGTTGAAAGCAAAGGTTGAGACTGAAACCCTACCTGGGTGGAGGGTACAGGCTGGTCTAAAATTGACTGGACTGGAGTTTATATTATTTACAACATTTTTGTAAGACTTTACATTTCTAAAACAGGTGTAATGATTCAATAACAAGTACATCTTTTTTAATTCATGGAAGCGAAGTTGCAAATGTGATTAAAATGCTCATACAGCACCATCTAAACTAGATTTCGTGTGTACTATGTTGCTAATGGGTCAGCAGCACTGCTCTATCAGTGTTGCTAATGCTTGCTATTTTATTGTATTTCACATCATTACGCTATTTATCATCATGCCATAATATATATAAATCCTTGGTGCATCTGGATCTGGTTTCTCTCTCCCACTCATTGCTAGAAGAAAACAGCAGAGGCATTGCTACACAGAAAGGAACACCAAAGATGTGATACCACTTCTGTTCAAGGTGTGACAAATAGCCTAGTGCTCTATAGCCAGAAGAAAAGGCAATGAGGGGATGTGAAAGAGACCTCTGTTAAGTCCTGACCAGCACTGAAAGGAGTGATTGTTTTCTCTTTCCCAGAACAAAGGAATTTGGGATAAAACATCCAGGTTCTAGGTGGCAGACTGAGAAGAGATGCAGGAACCAATGTGTTCTTCATACAACAGGTAGCTAAGCTGTGGATCTCATTGCCACGGGATGTTATGCATCTAAAGGGCTTAGAAGGGTTAAAATTTAGAATAAATTAACAGAAGAAAAATCCTCAGGGGTTGTTGAACACCAAGATGCCATGTCTGGTGCAGGCGTTCCCCCGGCTGTGCTCACAGAAGGCTGGTAACTATATTAAGAGAATGTCACTACATTACTGCCTATTTTTATATTCTTCCCAAAGTAGGTAATACTTGTTACTGCCTGGACTAGCTGGACCTTGAATCTGATCCAACGGATCTGTTCTTGTGATCTTATATTAACTTTCAGTAAGAGGAAAAAAAAAAAGAGGGGGACATTTTAGTACTCAGGGCTTTTAAACTTTGAAGCCTCTATGTCCAGTTCCCAGACTTAAGTAAAAAAGATCTCATGGATATCAAGGCAAAATAACGATTTTTGAGTGACATGGTATTCCTGAATACCTGGGCTATATTACATAGTAAACCAAAGTTTTGACACGCCAATAGAATCCAAGACAGAGCAAAGATAATAAACGTATTCACAGCTGTTTTCTGATAATTGTGAAGTACAATAGATTGCACCATTGTTTTGGTGCAATCTCTGATTTTCAGATAAGACTCTGGCAGCGTTATAAAACCGTAGTTCTTTCTCCATGCATATTTTTCTTCAAAAAAACCAAGAATCAACTGAAGATCCTTGGCAGTTTTTTGTAAATTGTTCAGGACCTCCCTCTGCTGTGTCATCTTTGTAGTTTTACATTATCAAGTCTTACTTCATATGTCTCAAATTAAAAAAATTCTAATTAAAAGACTAAGAATGTGATTTGTTCTACTGCAATTCCGAATCCAAGAGCAAATCACTGAATGGAGCTGTTAAGTTGAGCCACACTATGGTACTGTATGTAGTTTTATTTTTCCCCTCCTCTTTCATTTGAAGCTCTTACTAATAAGTCATATTCACAAGTGTCAGAAGGAGGTGAGGAAAAAAAAAGAGATTATTGCTCAAAATTATCAGACTGTATAGGAAGCAGATTTAACCATCTCTTTGATTATGTCCCCTGGCCAGAATGAGATATGGTCTACAGTTCATGGCTCATTCCTCACAACCAGTGAGGCAGAAATGCAATGTAATGAAAATTGATCTATAGAATATATTCGATTAGCGAAATATGAGCAAAGAAATTACTTCTGAAGAAACTGAAAATTAAGAGCGCATACCAGCACAAGCAGACAGATAGAGAGGCAGGCAGGCATTATTTTTTCCTCCAGAAAAGCAGATGGGATAAGCAGTGGGTACATGAACCAAGCAAAGAGTTCATTGCTTCACCTGCCTCTAAATCTCACCATAAAGATTCAACTATAGAAATAGAAAGGCAAAAATTAAAATCCCCAGTTTATGATTGTGCTCTCAGTAATTAACAGAAGATGACATTTTGAGAAAACAAAGAGTGGCTTCACTACTAATGAAGACCTTGTTGCAGCAAAATACCTCTTCAGTTCTTTGTTTTTCCTACGGCTTCTGTCTATGTAAGACAAGGCAATAACTGAGGTCCTTTTTCTTCCATGTTTTTTAGTTGCAAAATGTGGGCAGTAATAATCAGAATTCTGTGGGAATTAATTTAATACAGGGAGTGCCTTGATTTCCTTGGGCAACAGGTTTATAACAGCATAAAAATATGTTGGAGAAATAAATGCATCCCTCTTATCTGAGATGTGGATCTCTTACGTGGTCACTTCTATGTTCTCAGCAAAGTAATAACAAATGATCTTCCCATCTGTGTAGGCTCACTCGTATAGTACGGAAGAAAAATAACTTCTGTTGTTTAGATGAGCAATGACAGAACATGGAACAAATCAGGGTAAGCAAACACTCAAGGCTAAAGCCATATAGTATTCAAGAGCATGCACAGGCTGTCATGTGTTCATATAAAACATTCATGGACTACTTGAAGAAGGAAAATCATAAACAATTTAGTCTAGTTGTAGAGGAATCATGGAGAGAAAAGGGGTCAAATGCTTAGAATAATTTTTTTCATTGCAAGTAGCTCAAGGTATTTATATGCATTATTCTGCAAGGAAAATATTTGTTATTCCCTTTGGGTCTGGTAAGCCATCTCCAGGGATTTCCATTTTCCATGCTACTCCCTCTTTCAGCACCTACACATGCTTACAGATTTTTGCTGCAATTGGTTTCTCTGACTGTATTTTTCTGACAGACTTTTAACTGAAAGCAGCATGATGAACTGCAGGAAGCCCTGTCTCCATAGACCTGCTCTCACTGCTGCAGAAAGTCAGTCTGTCTGCACAGCCTATTTTCATGCTCTCCCTGAGCCGCGAGTGTGCTCTGGATGGTCATAAATAAGGAGTGAAGGCTGCTGAGGAGCAATCAGTGGTGTCTCTGCCACAGCCATGGCCAGCTCAGCATTGGCACCATGGCTGCTACTCCTCCTTGGCACAGACCCACCAGCCTCCAGCACCTGGAGACCGCTGAGTATGAGAGACACTGGCCAGAGCAGATGCAGCAATGGGGAAGGTGATACCATCTTCACACCTTTCTGTGACTTGCAGGCATAGCTTTGCTCATTTTGCTCCTTTGCACTGAAGATCAGAGGATGTCGTGTTCCCTCAACCCAAAAGAGCAGAAAAGCAGCACACAGCAAAACATGTGAAAAAGTCTTCCAGGATGGGAAGGCTCCAGATGACAAGTAGGCAGGCATAGCTCCTGAAGAGAGCTGCTCCTGCTTCTTGTCAGGGAAATATCTCATCTTCGTCAGCCAAAGATCTCAGTCTTGGGCGATCCTTCCCTTTGTTTTCATATTCCAATCCAAAGAAAATCAGCTAGCGGCCAAAGGACTAAAAGGCAACCTGAGCCTTTTCACTTTCATGTTGTGTTTTTCCCCCCCTCTCGCTGAAGAACTGGAAAACCTACCAAAAACACACAGCAAGCTGGATTGTCCATAGTGATACCTGTGCTGGGATGGCCCCATACATGATCTCACAGCCACTCTGCATCTAGAAGACCAGACACTATGTGATTTCTGTTTTTTGGGAGTGAGATGACAGTTCCTCTTGATATGCAATTTTGTGGGGGAGAGTAAAGAGCTAAAATGCTGCAATGGAAGATATCCACTGAAAAACAGGTGTAAAATTGTGCATATTTTCAGTCTTGGGATGCAGCAGGAGCTTCCAAGGGCATAGTTTTTAGACCAAAGCACAGACTTGGTCTGTGTAGCACCTGCCTGTACATAGCTGATGAAATCTGGTTGACACTTCTTTCAGCTTCCTGCTTTCAAGGTGACAGATGCAGATGCTTGTTTTCTGTTTCATGTGCCCATAGGTCTTGAGCTAACATTTGTGGAAGCCAGTGGAGGACCCTCCTTGGTCTCCAGTCATCCACAAACCAGCCCCAGAGAGACACTGAGGCTGAGATTACCTCATGGGATCTTGTCTTTGGAAACACATGGATGTCTGGAAGGTTGTAATTGCTTCTGGTTGAAACAGCGATGGCTGAAAGCATGCCAGTGTATTAATATACTGTATTATTTACAGACTTGGATGCTGGGCCAAGGTAAACTCTCAGCAACTGAGTCACCTCTGCCTGAACTTTTCTCTCTCGCTTTGAAACTTCACTTCACATTCTCACGATACCTACTGCCACTGCTGTGCTTATTCAGTTTGCCGTGTGCCTCAGATTAACCTACAGTTCTGATTTTTCACAGTCAATGGAGCCTCACTGACAAATGGGAGCTTCCACACCCAGCATTACTCATTCGTAGAAGAATGACTAGAAGAACACTTCGAGGCCAAAGGAAGATATGCCAGGCCTATTTTCTGATTTGCTTTTATTCAAAACACTTCCACTGACTCTCTTCCACTTATAGAACTACTGTTGTCTGGGAATTTTACATGAACTAAAAAGCAGCAGAGCCACCCCATTTTCTGAAGGAAAGATGCTCAAGATAAGATCCTAGCACATGGCCGTATTCAAAGTGCAGTGACACGCTCTCCTTTGCCACTAATGGGGTGTGGAGGGCAACTGGGCACAGCCTGGCCTTCTCTTCAAAATCCTCCAAATTCACATTGTAACTTAACCCCAATTTTCAATAGTTTTGGATGAACCTTTGTGTCTTGCAAGTGGGGATCTTTTGCATTACCCACCCTTTTAGACTCGAGCAGCTTCTTTGATAATCCTTGCAGGGCCTGTGCAGTTGTATTTATGTTGCAGAACCCAGAACCACTTCTAAAAGTGTGCAGAGGTCACAGTCATAACATATGAAAATCATGTAGATTTTGAATTTATTTTTAAAACCTAGTTTGAGTACCGTGACCTGACGGCTAAAGGGTAGGACAGCTGACAAAAGGACAAGGAACGAGATTTAACGAGTAAAGGAGTAAAAGAAAGATAACAGAGACCCTTTAAATACTTCATTGCATTAATTATACTTGAATTACATTGTAAAAAGAGAAAACAAAGTGAAACGCTCCATCCCAGTGACAGGAAGTCCATGCACATGGAGATTTGGTGACATGCGATAGCCATGGAGGAAACCTGCAGCAAATGTAGGACTAACCTTTGCCTGTGAGTAACTTGACTGTTTAAATGCTTTTAACTTGCTTAGTCCATCTTTTCAACCCTCTGGGGCTGTGACTGTGGGTCAGGATCAGCCCTGTCAGGGCTGCAGAGTCTCTCAGTATGGCTGAGAATCTGAAAAACTTTAAAAGTGCAAATATCTTTGAGGATCTTGGCTATGTTAGTAGTGGAAGGGAGAGTAATGTTTTCTCAAGGTTTTTCTATGGTGCTGCTTGGCAGGGGGCTTGGACTTGATGATCTCCAGAGGTTCCTTCCAACCCCTAACATTCTATGATTCTATGATTATTGAGTGCTTTGTTTTCATGCATACATGTTCCTTCTGCCTTCAGTCTGGTACACAACTGAGGTAGAAAAGTGAAGTTTTAGCTTCAAAGACTTTTCTCTCCTTACCGATTTCCATCACCAGTGCCTTTCTGTCACCAAGTAGAAGGAATACTCCTTTGTACTGTGTAGCCCACAGATTTTTCTTTACTACTTATATTCTAATGTAATACTTGGAAAAAAAAAAGCATTCCAAAACCAGCACAGTTTTTAAAGAAAATACAGAAAAAGCAAATGACATTAACAAGATCTTTCATAAGAAGATATATATTTGTCTGTCAACTTCATGTGCCAAAAATCCCATCTTCTTTACCAAAAACTTTACACCTCCTACGAGCTCAGAACGTTACCAGACCTAGAAATGCGCAATGAAGCCACAGATGACTTTGTTCTGTGCATCATAGGCATCAGTTAGGACTGTATATTAAAGACTGGTACAGTAACCAGAACAAAAAGCAATTTAAGCGGAAACGGGTAAAAATGAGAAGCTGAGGTTCAGTGAGATAATATCTGAAAATCAGGGCCACTATTTCCTTAGACCAAATATCAGGAATTGGTGAAAGTTTTGCAACCCTGCGTCCCTGCCTGTGAAGCAGAGCTGATGCTGCTGGTTCACCTCTGCAGAGCACACTGTGCAATAACAAGTGGCAGGGATTAGCTCAGATGTAATAATTCCTAAAGACTAATCTATACATTCATTTAAAATCATGCTAGCCTTCCCAGAGGCAGCCTCTGGTGTGAGAAGTGCTTTTACAAAGAAACTAAACTAGTATTGAAAATAACAACAAGAAGAACAAAACCCACCTGAAATAGGGAAAACTCTTCTTAGGTTTATGAATGTAATTTGAACATAAAGCTGTCAGTGCTTGGGGAACATGACCTCAAAACCAAAAGGAAGAAGTAACTCCCAGGTCTTGCCAAGCCCGCTTCTCACAGACGGCAGGCTAGGAAGGCCAGAAGGAGCTCTCTTAAAAAAAATCTCTATTCCCAAACTTTATTCTCACAAATCTGCCTTTTGTTTTTTTTCCTACAGAAATAGATGTGGAGAGTTAATTGCTGCCCAGCTGTAAGGAAAAGCTCTGCTCTGTTTCCTTCTCCTGCTTGTTGAAAGTCCCATTTACACACAGGTCAGACAGCGTTGGGGGAGGATAGTTTTCTTTGCTAATTTTCCTCCCTAGGGTGGGTAATGAGTTCTCAGAGCTAATACGTCCTGACAGATGCAGTCATACTAGTGCTTGCACTCTGCATCTTTGTTGGCCAGTCGGGGTCATGGTTTGGAAAGCTGATCTCTTAATCATTTTATCTGATGGATGTCATCTGTTATAAATCGACAGTGGTTTGAGGTACTGATATTGACCTCTTCTGCTCTCGCTGCTGCAGGAGATGGACTTTATGTGGGGCTCAGTCAGCCAGAGACCAGGGTGTATGTGACGTAGCTGTCTGACATTTGTCTTATAGATATAAAAACTTGAATTTCTTCGGCGTGTTGGTAACTGGCAGACATCAAAGCTCTGCATGGCTGGAGTCCCATGAAGTACTGCATGTCACACCTTCCATAGGACTTACTTTGAATTTGAGGATCGTCAGATCATAAGCAAGGGTTTACCATTCAGTACTCTCAGCAGATGTGGAGCTGTGATAGATCAGGGCAGCTAACAAGCAGCAAAAAGACAACATTTTCCCAGAATCCAAGTGTTCCCTTTAAGTGAAACTATTCCCTGTAGTTAAAAATGACATTAGTCTTTACATTTATGTGCTAATGTTATTAGAAACAACCTAGAGCATGTGCTAGGTGCAAGACAGTAGCTAGAAAAAGTATCTCTTGACTCTTGCCCTAATCCATACCCTGTTTAGCTTGTAAATTGACTGTTCAAAGCCAAGTATATTTACTGACCAAAGCAGAAAGTAGAAGAAGGGGGATGACTGGAATGTAAAATGCATCGTTTTTTCATACCAGAAACTGGCAGATGTCAAAACTCTGGCTGTACTCTACAAGAATCGTACCTTCCTTCTTTCCCTCTTTGCCAGTTCGGTTTTACAAGAGTCTTGTTCTGGGGCAGCAGCTGAGTGCCTGGGTGATCCCTCCAAAATCACCTTCATCCAGAGACTCTGCAAACCTCCCTACTGATGCTCCCTCCAACTGGGACACAGTGGAACTCCATTGCTCTCTGGGATGCTGGCATGGGGCAGGGCCAGGAGTTAGACAATAGCTGTGAAGGCAGAAGAAGTGTCCTGGGGGAGAACAGGCAACAGGGCTGTGGTTGCTGCCTTGATTATCTCACTGCAGTGCAAGCAGCCATAGAAAGATCTACAGAGAAGGAGGATCTGAAAAGACATGTGGGTCTGGCAGGATTATTAGGATACATTAGCCTGAATGGCTCCATGATGTGGAATTTTACCTGGCATTAATAGGCTTTTATATAAAAATTAAAGTATTATTTAGTGCAGATAGAAAAGGATAAGAGTGTAGATCTGAGCTGTGGTCCTGAGGTTAATGATGTAGCAGGAACTCGTAGGCTACATCCGGGCTGTTCGCTGCACTGACACTCCCTTTTTAGAGGTGTGGAAATAGTGTCTGGGAAGACAAGTCAGAAATACATAATTTACATTACTGAAGCAAATTAATACCAGAAAGTAATGTTCCCTTACAAGGAAGTCTCAAGAGATTGATCTAATTAATTACTTTTGGTTGTACAAAACTGACCCTTCTGTCTCCAAGTCACCACAGCAGAGATGGCTGAGTGCAAAGGGTGAAGTAAATGGAGCTGTGTTAAGGGAGCAAAGCTGGAGTAGACACGAAGCCTGGGATGTGGGCTGAGGACATCTCTTAGGACCCGTAATGATGGGGTGCAGGTGGTAACCAGGCTCCCTTGTGAGCACACGGAGGACCAAAGCCTTAAAATAGTTGTAACAGCAGCTGATACAGTAAGGTGTGGTACCGTGCTCTCAGCTGATAAAAATCACTGTTCAAGGCATACCGGTGGCTAAAGCATTTCTACTGTAATTCTACAAAAATTACAGAAACCACTGCTTTGAATAGTTACAATTGTGGGCTGGTTGGGAAAACTACTAACCTTTAAAATAAATCAAAAGTGAGTGACTGCCCTTTGCTTCAACAACTTCGCCTGTTACTCCTTATTGTGGGGAAAGAGGATCTGAGGTGGTGACAAATTATTTGTAGGTGCAGGGCACCACCCTTGCAAAAAATACCCAGGTCTGTGGGAGCAATGGGAATATGGCAGCGAAGCTGGTGCATGCCTGGCTACAGGTACCCAAAGGCAGTGACATTTGACCCCATAGATGAATTTAAAATCTCTTAATCTTTGTGATAAAGAGTAAGGAGGAATTTATTCATCCTTATTATGAAACTGTCATAGAACGCATTGGGTTGGAAGGGACCTTCAAAAGTCATCTAGTCCAACCCCCTGCAGTCAGCAGGGACATCTCTAACTGGATCAAGATTCTCAGAGCCCCATCAAGCCTGGCCTTGAATGTCTCCAGGAATGGGACCTCGACCCACCGCTCTGGGCAACCTGTTCCAGTGTTCCACCACCCTAATAGTAAAGAGCTTCTTCCTAATGTCTAATCTAAATCTACCCTTCTCTAGTTTAAAACCATTGCCTTTCGTCCTATTGCAACCACCTCATCCTATCATAGCACCATCAGGAAAGGGCCATGCAAAGCAGGACACAATCTGGTTTCATGGTATGGTGGGTGATAAAGCTTATTAATTTTAGTATCACTGGATACCCCATGCATTTACACCTGTTACTAAGCAATTTTAATATTTTCCATCATTGGTACAAAGCACAATATAGCTACTACTGAAATTTTAGTAGAGATGTCACCATCTGCATCTCATTCTTTGGCTAAACTTCAGTGAGAGCAGTGTGACCTATGCTTCCTGGAGCTCTTAATCAACTAATAAACAAGAAATTTCCTTAATATTGCCTTCTTATCCCATTAATACAGTTTTGATTCTTTTTATTAAAACACTTCTTTATTGCCTTCTGGAGGTATTGAGGCCACAGTCCTTATTTCATCAACACGTTTCATGGCTATTCCTGTGAGGAAACATCTTGCAAAGATATTGCACAGGGGAAAGGATGAGGAAAGTCTGTGGCAAAGGACTGAGTGAAGAGTGCAGTGGGATTTAGCTGTTTGGGCTAGGAAGTATCCTGGCTTCTGACTGTACAGCCAGAGCCAAGGGGCACGTAGATAATTCAGGCATGCTCTCCTCAGCAGAGTCTAGGTGTTCCCGATTGAACAGATTTCGTGAATGTGAATACAATGTGAAGTTGTATTCAAGGGAGATCTGCTGGGGTTTCTTTATGAGCTAAACGAGAAGAAATGTCACCAGAGCAGATGTATAAAAGCAATTTTGCTGAGTAAGAGGATGGCATACCGGCCAGGGAGTTGCACTGTGATCTTTGGCTGAGCTTTGCAAAGTGTGGCGGTGGCACATTGCCTCCTGCACAGAGGAGCTGTGGCAGAAACGAAACCATTTACTTATGCATAACTTAAAGTTTTACTTGCTTACTCACCAATTTGGTATGTTATTCCGAAACAGAGGATAAAGTAACTTTGAAAGTCCTGATGGATGCCCAAACAACATAAGCAGGTTCAGCAAGTGCGCAATGGCTTCACCGGGGCCAGCACAGCTATTAACAGGCTGGAATGAGGCTGTCAGCAGGTTACCTTGTGCCTGGTAACATCCTGCCCAGTGTCCTGAAATCTGCATCCTAGCTCTGCCCAGTGTCCTGAAATCCCCCTCTCCAGCAGCAATGTATTTGTAGAACACGAAACAGTTTGGCACTTGCTTGACTTGGACAGTCCCTCAGGAACAACATTGCTCCAGGTCGTGGTGCACAGCTCCACAGCCTGCTTTCCAAGCAGTTGAACGCCAGGAGAAGGATGGATGTAAGTGCAGAGGGAGGAGGAACCTGCCCTGCCTTCTCACACAAGTTCTTCAGCAGAGCAGCCAGAGCTGCTAGAATTAATGTATTCTGACTGTTATATGCTGCAATTTGTGTTTCTGCTTCATTTCTGTCCTGTGGTAATTATAAATAGAAATGACGGAAAAGAACACATTTGACAGCAATTCAATTTTGTTAATTAGAGTTTTTGCTTTAAAGCTGGAATAAATCTGCAACGCAGAAGGCACAGGAGTGTCCCCGCATCATTCCCCGAGCCATGTACGCACATGCACATGCATCCTCTCCTCCTGCCCGAGTCTAATGTCTGTGGAGTTTTGGACTGATTGCGTGTATTCAAACGCAGTTTAATAGAAAAATGGAATACATAATGTAATTGCAAAGCTCCCACTTTAGGACAAGTTAATGATACTTCCTGGTTTTTTTTTTTTTCTCTTTTCAATATGCCAATGTCTCTCTGAAAATGAAATTCTCTCAAGACTGTATTTCATCTGAATCAATTTTATATCTATTATTAAATTAAATACATAATTGTTAACTAATTTTTAAAAAGCCATTACTTTTTAATACTAAATTTGTGTACAAAAATGGACAAATAGAGTTAGCATATGTGTCACTCAGATGTTAATGGTGACCGTCCATGTTTTAAAGTGGTAGTGTGTTTGTAACCATTCCTTCTGGTGCATTTTAAAAGCTTAAATGAGGGGTTTTTTTAATAAAGACCTATCTGTTTTTTATCTGTCTTTTTCCTTATGACCTCAGAGCAGTGGTGAAGCCACATCTGTTCTCCTCTGCTTTTGCAGGTGTTGATCACCTGGGAACCTCTGCTGTCACAGGTAATAATAAGTGCTGTGGTCTATAAACTTACACAGAAGCACCATAAAATGTTAATTTATCACTGCATTAAGTCAGATATTTGAGAAAATAAACAACTGAACAAAGAGCTCTTTCATGTTTTCACCTATGCTCTTTTACACCAGTGTTGTGCTGGAAGGGAGTGTAAGCTTGGACAAGTTTACATTGTCAGCCCAAGGATGTACAGGCTGCCTGGAAGCTCCTCTCCTTCTTCATTGCTTAGTCTTAATGCTCCTCTGAAGTTGTAACTTCCCCAACTTTCCAGACACCCAAATCTTCAAGTCTAGACAAGAGGTAAATGTCTCATGCAGAAAACGAAGACACTCTTGAGAAAGAAAAACTTCAAAGCCAGGGAAGTCAAGGCCTTTGCTGAGGTATTGAAACAGCAAAAGGCACAGGAAAAGAACAACTAATCTTTTATCTTTCAGAGGTCATAGTCCATATTTTGTGAGTCTTGCTGAACTTCAACGTTAAGTTAAACTGTGGGATGGAGAAGGCAGTAGATGCTGCTATGGGGAGGAAGGTTGTGACTCAGGACCAGGTTTCCTAGAGCTAAAGAAGAGAATGCCCTCCCAGAGAGCTCACTGAGGTGTGCTTCAAGCAGATGCTTAGCCTCAAGCCAAAGGCAGCACACTGACATGAACACATCAAGTCTCCTGGTTGTTAAGAGGAGAGGGACTGGCCACACAGGACCAAGGTTGCTGTCCCTAGGGCATGAGCAGGCCGCTTGGATCCTACCGTGTCCCACCAGTGAGATGAGCCAGGCCAAAGTGCAGGTTATGGGGACTGACAGGGGCTTGGAGGAGGACACCATGGAGCAGGGTTGGGCCTATACTTGGAGACATTGGAAAAGGAAAAACTTGTTAGGTTAAGAGAATGAAGGAGGAAAAGCAAAGCAGCAGCAATTGCAGCAAGAATGATGATTTGGGCCATAAACTGAAAATACAAGCCAACAGTAGGGTTTTAGGTATGGCTTTATGATTAAGGACAACGCTTTAAATATCATCAGTGCCTTAATTTACTATTTGCCCACAAAAACTCAGGAAAATGCTTCAAAGCATTCCAAAGGGAGTTTTGTTCTTTCCTGGCCACATTCACCACTGCTTATTAGTTCCCTTGTTTCCACCAAAGACCTGGAGAGGGACAGAGCAAGTCACGGGACCAAGATTTCACACCAAGCCATGCAGTAGCTGGGGCTGCAGGGCAGAAGGAGAGGATGGCTGAAAATCGTGCTGCACACCAGCAACTTGGCTCACATCGCACCAGCATTATTGTCTCTACACGCAGTTAAAAGGGCTGTTCAAAATCTCAAGCCTCAAGTCATGCCAGAAATCTGTGCTCGCTGGTTTTTTTTTTGTTTAATCATGAAAAATGTGGCACAAGTCTTCCATTCCTACAATTATTTTCCACGGGTCCTTGTCTTCAATAAACAGATAAAATAAACCCCAGCCTTTTGAGTTGACTTCACTGCATGCTTATTTTTTCTGGAATTTTTAGCTTTACTACTTTGCTACTTATTTTCTGCTTTGCTTCAAGAAAAAGCCGAGACACAGCTGTTAGGGGAAATACAGGAGACATTTTTCAGAAGATAGATGTGCCGATGACTACTGTAAAGAAATATAAACATATTCCAGTCTTTCTGTATTTTCTATTGTTACTTGAGTGCATTTTGCATTTGCTCTCACTAACTCCCACTGCTGCATGTTCCTACTTTTTGAAAATAAACTATTTTTCCTGCTTCATGTCTGTTGGGTGTTACTTTTTAGAATCTTTAGGAATGCAAGGAAAAGCTGAAAATGTCTACATATTCTGTGACCAAAGAGACTACCATACTGGCCATGATCCCACAGTTCTAAAAACAAGACCTTTATCTTTTAGACCAGCAGATAATGGATCAGGCCAATATTCTTCTGTGAGGACTGGATGTGTATTGATTTATTTTCCAAAGCCTCACTGTGTCATGTGTAAACAAGTATAAATAATGTCCGTAGTGTATAAATAGCATTAATTTCAACTAAGATAGAAACTTCAAACCTTATTGATAGATACAACTACTAATGTAAAGACGACTTAAATCTCCAATAGCTCCTTGCCCTGGTTTCTAAGACCTTATCTGTCCTTCTGTAGTTTGAAGGTATATCAGTTCTCATAACTGAAAGATAGGCATACAAACAAAGTCTCAACTATGACAGAGATTGCTTAGAATCATAGAGTGGTTTGGCTGGAAAGGACCTCAAAGATCATCTTGTTCCAACTCTGCTGCCATGGCAGGGACACCTCCCCCTAGACCAGGTTGCTCAAGGCCCATCCAACCTGGCCTTGAACACCTCCAGGGATGGAGCACCCACAGGCCTCCCTGGGCAACCTGGGCCAGTGTCTCACCACCCTCAGGGTAAAGAATTTCCTTCTAATCATGCACATCTTGCATGATTAGGTTGTATCATGCCTATTTAGCAATGGATCTTCATGGGTTGTAGGTTTTACAAGATTTTAGACCTTGTCTGACTTTGACTTCAGGCAGAAAATATAGAAGGAAAGGGATTGGAAGAAGCAAGGTATGGACTAGAACTGGCCAGGGTGGGTGTCTTTAATTTTCACAGTGTGACTTCATTTATGACTGCTGCCAACTTTCTGCTGAAAACAAATGCTTCCAGAACAACAATTTTGCAGCTTTACAGGGGAAAGAAATCATGTTTTCAACCAATGCTGGATTTTTAAGAATACTTAAGACCTCTTTGAAGACTACATAGTATGAGAAAGACTTTATCTTCAAAACCTGTCTTCTCTATCAAAAATACTTCACATACCTGTAATTTATTTATGCTAACATAACCAGAATGTGGTTATACTAAGGTGGAATCTCTTTAATAAAAGAAAAGGTTTCTGTTCTACGACATGGCTCTTGCTAATAATTTCCAAATTAAATTTATGTAACAATCTTTCTTTTCAGACTGCTGTTCCAACAAATCAAGCTGCAACACTTCTGGTTAAGCTTTGTTCTGCAAGTATGCTGGAATGGTAATTTAGTTGTCAGTTTTGGGACTGCAGGAGCATAATTAGGTTTAGGCAGCTAAAGACATGTCCACACGCCTTGGTGGGAAATCAGATGAAGTCCTGGGTTGGGCTAATCTTTCCAGAATTCAGCCGAGAAATTCTGGAGCAAACTTGAATATCTCTGTAGACATATAGTATATTGAAAATAGGTTTTCCTGGAGTTACAGCTATGGTAATGAAATGCATTCACGAGCTGTAAAGAATAAACACTTTCATTACTAC
This sequence comes from Coracias cyanogaster, assembly GCA_033124195.1. Lineage (NCBI taxonomy): Eukaryota > Metazoa > Chordata > Aves > Coraciiformes > Coraciidae > Coracias > Coracias cyanogaster. The sequence goes on along the minus strand of JAVSBS010016405.1, from coordinate 4,004 downwards.
TGTGCCCTTCAAGAAAAGTTCTTTTTTGATCAGGGGAATGGCACTAGTGCTGCCTCAATCAGATGAGGCTAATGGGCAAGCACATCTTGCTGATAATCCAAACAGCTACTGTCTATTCACATCTTAGGGGTGAATTGGCCCAAGGCCCACCAGTTATGTCTACTGATACATCATGTTAGCAGGTGAACATCCCTGCAACCTCTTCTTTTTTATTTTCTTCATGCGTTTTTCCTCTTAATCTGGAGCATCCAACCTCTGGAGAAGGATAGACACTTGCCCATGTTTGGCATGGTGGGCCTCTGACTTCCACTGCAGCAACTGCATGCTCTGAAGATACAAAACCAAGGCCAGAGAGTTTGGTGGCCACTGTGCAGTAAAATCAGAGCCCTTGCACCAATGGGATCTCACAAAAGCTGAGCTGGTGTCTGAGCTATGAGTCAAAGAAAGGCAATTCCTGGGGCCTGGGTAGGTACCACCTCTGGCAGGCCAAGGTTTCTCCTTGGGGAGCTGGCATGAGGACACGTGCAGCACAGCTCTCACCTTTACCTGGTAGGGCAACGTTCATCTTCTTGTACAGTGAAAATGAACACACCTGGATCCATGCAAGCTGGAGAGAACCTCTTACCACATCTGAGTCACCTCATGCATTCTGGAATGTTGCTTCATATTTAAAGTACCAAGAGCAGACTCACCAGCGTATGTGTGCATACATCTGGCTGTGACAGGGATTATGCAGGTCTGTGTATAGAGCTCCCTGAAGGGAGTAAGGTAAACGCTTCTGCAGGGTATCTGTGTTTCTAGGTCATCATTAGACAGTGAATGTTCAAATGAGCACAACAAAGTAAATATAACAAACCAAATTTGAGTCCTCCTCTCTTCTGCATCCTTAAAAAAGCTTGTTTATTTCTCTAGCTCATAACTCCTGGAAACAAGGCCCTGAATTTTAAATGTAAATAACTAGGCAACAGGGCATGACGCAGATACTCAACAAAACTCAAGCCTCGCCTTTCCCAAGTTTTTTTTAAATGTGTTGATTTAAGTTGTGTTGGCCAAGTTCTACATTCAGAGGTGAGACGATAAATATCATTATTGTACATACAGTCTATAGTGAAGGATAGGGGAAGGACCTGATCCAAGGGTTCTCACTCTGAATTATCACACAGCTCGGTGTGAAACTTCACCCCAGAATCAGGCTGACTCATGCTTTCTGGACAAGGCCACTGGCTTTTCTGTCTCATCTGTTAGGTGGCTGAAGACATGAACGTTATTTCCACCTTGGAAAAGGTTTCAGCTACCAGGGGAAACATCCCTGTGGTTATTAATCACGTTTTATTAAAGGGTTGACCAGATGCAGTCCTGCTATCAACTCAAGAGAGCTATTAGGGCAAATTTCTGCCTGCTGTACCTCAGCTGTACCTAATGGCCCAGCCATGGCAGGAGCAAGCCCACTGTGTCCTCCTGGCAGGAAAACCACCTGCCACTCGGCAGCATTAGCTGAGCAGATTAAATGTATGGCTCCCAGCAGCGCAACGTGTAAGGGAAATAAATTGCTTCCCAGGGAAAGCAGTAGCTGGCCATTGAATAGCGACCTAACCAGTGATCTGATTTTCATTTGGTTTTAGTCCTCCAGGCTTGCTCCATTTAGTGATGGATCCCCAACTAAACACGAGACAGTTTAATTTCTCTGCTTCCTGGCACGATCACTCTCGCTAACCCTGACTTTCAGCCAAGCTCTGTTAATTTTTCTGTTGATTATTGCTTTGCCAGATAAATAGCCACTGCTAGAGCTGTGCAGACTTCGTACAATCTCTTTAACACCAGTTTTTAATTGGTGAGCAGGTGTCTTTCTGCATACATTTCTCACAATTGCGACCTTAGGAGAGTGTTCTGCATTCCTCCTTCTTGCATTTATATGTGAACTCAACTAATTTGTGAGCGCTTAGATCCAAAATGTAGCAGAAAATGTGTTTCTGGTGACGCACCCTCCAATAAGCGCTCGTGACTTAGAGTGATGAGAGGATTCCCTGGAAGCAGCGCTCCCTCAAGTGCTAATCACCATCTGCAATAGCTCCAGTATCAGCCTTTCAGCCGAAACAAACACGGTTTGAGCCCTTTGGTCTGCTGGGGGACGGGGATTGCGAGGGGCTCTGGGCAAACAAAATGAGAACGATCTTACAGTTACAGGTAGCAAATGCAAAACTAGCTCTGGAGACCATGCAGTGCCATTTAAAAATACTAAAATACTACTTTGCTGCTTTCTAGAGAGGGCAATAGGGTGGCTTTTTGGAGGTCTTTTGGGGGATTTCTAAGTTTGGTTGCACCCATATAATAAATATGGTGATGAAAGCTCTTGCAGAGCCTGTAAGCTCTCACTTTTTCACGTGAAGGCAGATGTAAAAGAAATGTGGAGACTGTCAAAGCTTTCTAAGGCCCTGATTCCTACTGACGGCGGCAGTGTTAGGTACATAACATCACTGGGGGTTTAAGGCTACTGTCAGAGGCCTTAAAAACCAACAAAGCAAAAAAAAAGAAAACCAAAAGCGTGTAGCTGGACTAGGTGGCAGTGAGGGATGTAAGAGGAGAGGGAAGCCTGCAGGGCAGGGTGGTACAAACATTTTTGGTGAAACCAGGGAAGGGTTTTGGACATCCAAAAGAAACTTTTTGACCAAAGCAAGGGATCCCACCCAGGAGAAACTCCAGTCTGCACCCCTGTGGGAAGTGGGAAAAGAGACTGAAGAGGGAACATCACTAAAGGTGAGAAATATGCTTCTCAGGTGGAGCAGCAGCCCTTGCTCCGTAAGACCATCTGAACAGCTTTTGGGGAGGTTTCATGCAAATCCTATTTCACACTGGTGTGAGACCAGAACGTCACCAAAAATAAGAGGACAAAAGCAAGGAGTAGCCTCCCATCCTGCAATCACACCAAGGGGCACTTGATGGAGTGTGGAGGAGCAGGGAGGCCTTGCACCCCAGGCTGGGGTGAAGGGAGGCTTTCAGAGAGCTGGGGAACACAAAGACCAAAGGCTGAGAAGCACAGGCACACACGCTCACACCCCCAGACTGGAATCCACTTTCACCCATATGTTTTTAGACAGGAATGTACCAAGAGGGGCCAAAATCAAAGCCAGCAGCAGTAACAAAACCACTCAAAACATGGACTCGAAGGGTGCCTCTTTTCTGACAGAGCACACCGGCTGCACACAGCGCAGAGAAGAAGAAATTTTAACAGGGAGGCCTTTACACTGAGAATTAGCATAACAAGCAGCAGGCCTAACGCATCTGCCATCTGGCCACTGCTGACTGTTATGTAAAAAACGTAAGCCACGAGGAAACAAATTTACTAGTGGCAAATTTTGTTGTATTAAATAGCAAACTTGCTTTTTCTTTTTTTCTTGACATTATGCAATATCGCATACCAATGACAAAATACGCTGTGGCCTCCTCCATTTCCTCCCAAGACATGGAAAAGCAACTACGCTTTCACATTGCCCATCTTTTTAGTCTTTATCTCCAAGCTGCATTCACCATCCTACCTTAAAGTTTGCATGACGTGGCTGCACAATTCCTCTGCTCCCCTGAGCGTGTCATCCAGCCTTGTCCTGGGAAGCTGCTTCCTCAAATCAGCTTTTTCTAGAACGTTCCAGTCTTGTGGGCCCTTATTCCAGTCTGGGACTGTTGTGCTGGTTCAGCCATCATCATTTTATGCTGCCATCAGTTGCCTGATCACACAACTCACCAACATCCCCTCACAAGTCTTCTTTCAGACAGTCCTGCCACAGGTTCCTGTGGCCCCAGCTCCTCCACTGCCCACTGTGGTGCCAGCATGGCCTGCTGGACACAACAGACAGAGATGGCTCCTTAGTGGCCCCTCACATGGAAGGACACGACTGAGAGAGCTCAGCAAGATGCAGCCAGCCCCAACAGAAGCCTCACCCAACAGGAAACTCCTCCAACCGCTCCTGGTTAATATAATCTTGGCCTTGCCCACCACCCCAACCACCACC
>JAVSBS010016402.1:0-33547 GCA_033124195.1 Coracias cyanogaster | reverse complement strand
CAAACTATAGTCCGGCCCCCAACAGTGTCTGAGGGACAGTGAACCAGCCCCCTGTTTAAAAAGTTTGAGGACCCCTGTATTAGAAAGTTGCTCTGAATAATGTCTAACAAAAGATCCCTTTTCCACTTAGTGAATAAGCTAGAATGAAAATATCTGCTGTGCACAGGTATGGCAAAAATAACTGATTTCTGTGACAACCATGAACAGATGCATGGGGAACCCGTCTTCCCAGGGTTTGCAAAGTACTGCTTTAGGACATCAAAAAGTTTTGCAGCCCAGACTGATTGCTGATGTCCTACTGAATACCACACACATGCTACCAACCACCAGGGAAGTCAGAGATAAAGTGATTTTGTCTGAATCCCTTCCCCTCACTGCTTTGCACACATCAGCACTCATCCAATCCCATGCAGGACTTTCCAAATTGCAATCACACATTGTGCTTCCCCTGAAATGTGCAAGCCATCTGCCACAACTCTGTTTGGTTTTGAGCCATTTCTTTGTGAATAGGTGCTTATCAGTTTCTTGTTATTATTTGTACTTTGAGGTAGGTGACAGGGAGTCCAAGACCACCAACGCTGTCTTCATCTGACCAGATGCATACAGAATTATTTTCTGTAAATAACAGAAGTTTCTGCAAATCATATTCCTGTTTATATTTCTGTTGGATTTTTTGTTAGTTCTAGTGTGTGTATTTATTTTTTAATGTGTCAATAAATAAGAATAGCAAAGTACTGTAAGTATATTATAACAAAAGTGTTAAAAACTTCAAAGAAAAAATCTGGTTTATAAAAAAGGTGAAGACAGAATTTATGATTCACCATAAATGTATGTTAATGTTCGAGAACCAATGTTTTCAGCAAGTGTTTTGAAGTATGTGAAGTACTAGTAAGCAGTACTTTTTTTCCCTTGTGGATAGCTGAGATGGCCATCATTGATACATGGGAGGCAAAAGGACAGTTTTGTTTTCTTTTGTTTTGAAGAAAACCCTGCTGAAGCAGTGGCCTTTTTATTCCTTTGACTTACATGAGCTTAGGATTTGGTCTGCTCTCCCATAAAGAATTCCATAGCCAATAATTCTAATCCTCAAAACACTCTCCCCAAGCACTGCCTAGAAGCCAAAACATGTCTTTCTTTTCACATATTGTCTCAATGGAGCCCAGCTGCTCTGTGGGTTGTGGACAGAAAGGTGATCTAATGCATGCTTCCTTTGTGCATGCATCCACACTACTTTTTTTCCACAGGAATTATCCTGAACATTGTAGAAAAATAAACACGCTATTCTCACACCAAATAGAAATAGTCTCAATAATTTGATAACCTGAAATATTAATTTGATAGAATTGGCTCTTACTTCCCTTTGAAGGTCACAGTTTTATGTATGTGCATGTGGCATCATCTGACCCAGTTTTAAATACCTCCAAAGACAGAGAACCCACAGTCTCCTTGGGCATGAAATACAATTTCTTCATATGCTTCTATATTTTAAATTAATCTCCATGGCTAGCTTAGTATTGCCACAGTGCATCTAACCTTTCATATCTGTTACTGGAAAATCACAGTTCAGCTTCTTGTACAGTTAATTTCAATTTTGCTTTTTCAGAAGACTTCAGAGCAAGGGAACATATCAGGCTTAACAGTGTTTAATAAATAGTCACACAGATAGGAAGGCAGTAGACGTAACCTGTAAGTTTAAGTATCACTAGTCAGACAGTAGAAAATACTTTTCCAAAATTATTTCAGATTCTTAAAGCAAATTGTAATTTGCTTTTCACAAAAACATGAAAATGTTCAGTCCATTTGGGGCCCACTTGCCAGGAATATTTTAGTAAATGATCTTCTTTTGAAAAGAAAAAAAAAAATCTTCACAGGAAATTAATTTAGAAGTTTTAGCCAGAAACCTGAACCTGAGTTTTAAGTTTATCCCATTACCATAATGCCCTGTCCAAAGAAATAAAATGTTACATGCTTGCAACAGACAGCAGCACAAATAAATGACAAACTGAGACACAGTAAGTAATGTGTAAGTTTGAGAGGATGGCATCCTTTCTGCAAATGCCTTTATAGCAGAAAAAGCAGCAATATGTGTCAGGCTTGGTGCTTCTAACAGTTCTTCGTATACCTGTTACATGGGTACCATCTGGAGAACATGGTATTTTAGAAAATTACAAAAGCAGGTTGGCTGCTTGGTAAAAGGGTCATCCAGTTTCTCAGTTTTTCTTTCTTAGTCTTTGTTGTTTACACCACTTCTAACAAGAATCCCTAGGAAAATCTCCAGTATATACAAAAAATTTGCAATGATCTTGTTGTAAATGGAGGCAGTTCCTGTAATAGTGTCCAGAAAATAAGTGAGTTTTACCTGGTGACCAATCCCAAATGCAGGCTACTCTGCTGTACCAAACCACTGCTGTTCACATGTTTCCAAATGGTTTAGAGAAGGAAAAAACCACTTTGAAATTTTTGGCAGCACTTTAAAATCACTAAGGTCAATTCTTTTAAAATACATGTCTACCCATAAAGCCAGATGCCTTAGGATCATGAAAGCAGTTTACGGATGTCTGAGAGACAAGAGGAAAGTGTAACTGATGCTTTTTTCTCCCATCTCATTTGTTCCTTTGCTAGTCTGACCAAATTTTGTGAGATTTTTTTTTAGTATGGTATCATTTAAGGAAGAGAAGGAAGCACCTTTCCTACTGTGTCAGGCCAGAATGCCACCTGTTCCACCAGGCAGTCCTGTGAATGGCATAAAGTACTGGATTTTTAACTTACCAGATGTCTAGAAGTAAATGTTACTCTTTTCCTCCTTAGACAAGTGCATTTCTTTCTTGTGGAAACAAAAGAGGAGAGAAAAGAAGCAATTTTTTGGTCAAATTGCATTTAATTTGGTTTTGAATTAAGATCTTGAAAGATTGCAAATATTTAAAATATTAAGCGGAGTATAGACACAGGCCTGATATAGTTACATTAACACAAAGTTCTGGACTGTGATCACGCAGTGTCATCACCTGAACATGGCTATGCTTTCTTCCCAGAGAGGGCTGATAGTACATGTAGGACTCAGCACCCAAGCATGTAGCAGTGTAGTAATCAGACATAACTTTGGGAGTAAAAGAGTAAATTTTAGCTCTGAGAAAGTTTATGATGGCATGGTGGAATTACCCATACTAGCACCCATCGAGCACGTGAGGGATATAAAATCCATGATAGTATGCTGTAGCTTGTTTTAGCTAGCTGATATAGGACTTTGTTACATGGTGTGTGAGTATGTCGTATGGGAGAGTTTGGTGCTTTTTAATTTATCCATCATGATACATGTAAATTTGCAAAAAAATAGTGTTATTTAAATAATACCAAAGCCTCACTGTTCTTTCTTCTTTCACAAGTAGATAGATGTACTAAAACCTGGAAGAGGAGCACTAAAAATTAGGCAGATTTCCACAGGTGTTTTGCCAGAGGCCTGTGTGCATTACAACTCCATCTGTCTTTCTCTAATCCAAAACAATACGATGTCCTCCTTAATAACCCACAATTAGAACCAGAGTGGCAAGCAAAGGGGGATATCAATAGGAGAAGAGAAACCTGGGCCACATTTAGATGCTGACCTTAGATGTGTGAGCTCATAATTAATAAGGACCTCATAGTTAAGAAATGTTTCACATAAATGAAACAAATTCATTCAATAAATGAACAGCATTTCTATGCATTTGCATTCTTCATCTCATAAAATTCCCTACAATAACCTCAGCTCTACCCATCTTATCTCTGGTATTTCCCTTGGAAAGAGGCGGTGCTGTGACTAGTCTGGGGCTATATATATTATTAGTCAGTACGTATGTACTCTTTGGCAAGGTTGCTACAGTTAAGTTGTATTTATAAGGGCTGAGTTCTGCCTGCATTCTCTCAGAGTCTCTCTTCTACCCAACAGTGTTTTATACCTGTTGAAGGAACATCATTACTTACCTCTCTTTGAAACCTGGTTGTAATCCATTACAAAACTCAAGTGATTGAGCTGGGCAGACAGACTTTTGTATAGGTCCCATTTCCTTACAAAACTAGGCAAAACCCCCAAATGTTAGTTTCTGGGCTTGCAAAAAGAAGACTAAATTAAGTTCTAGATGTGTCTAGCTGAAGGCATGGCTTGGCATCAGTGTATGTATTAAAAAGTGGTCTTATTTACACTGGTTTCAAAAGTTACAACACTGACATCATAAATGTCCTTTTGCACAATTATGGCTCTCCGCTTTTGACTTGAAATTTCCCTGCCTATGAGATTAGAGCAATATGAAAGAGTAACAGCTCAAGATTGTGACAGCCAAGAGGTGAAAACTTTATGGATTTTCTTACTAAAATGGTGAGGCATGCATGAGTGAATGAACTCTTAATTAAAAGATTACCCTGTCTGCTCAGGAAATGTAGTTTGAGGTAATATAGTTCAAGCAGGAAGAACTTTTTTACAGACTTTTAAAAAAAATCTATGCTGGTACTCCAGACTAGGAAAATCTGTGTCCTCAACACCCTGAGTTTGGGTGCCTGCATCCAGAACTGCTGATCTTGAAGTGTGTTGGAAGCCTCAGGCAGCTTCCACCTTTTCTCCAGGTTCAGAAAGACATCAGATCTCCAAAAGTAAAGATCTTTAGTTCCAAGTTTACATGTGGCTTGTTTTAAGCCCTACTGCTATATCCTGTAAAACATGCTAGGACTGCTGTTACTTCTTCATTGGCTTGTAAAACTTTATCAGCTCTCTCAAATCCACAAGAGCACTCTTAACTAAGATATTAGTTCCTATTTCCCAAAAGACACCAAACACCTATGAGGAAAATTTAGCTTAGGAACCAAAGTTTGTCAGTTTATTCTGAAGTTTTGGGTTGAAAGATTTGTCATATGTTGTTACTACCCATTGATACATGCTGAAATAGTCTGCACATTTGCAATGAGATAATCACTATGAAGTTGATTACGTGAGGGCTGTCAAGGTGGTTTCTGATGGTTTGGATGTATAATGGAGGGCAAGATTCAAGCTAACACAGGCTTACCTAATCATTAGTAAGGATTTTGATGAGTGATAAATCCAGGCCAGCTGACTTCACATACCTTCCCTAGGTTTAGCTAATGAAGTGCTGGCTTTCAGCATACTAAGTTGCTGTTGTGAATACTGACAGAGTCACCAGTGCTGGCAAATGCACTGCTGGCAAACAGCAGCAGGGAATTCCCTGGCTAAGGAGGTGAGATACAGCTGTCCCCTGCTCCAGAAGGGGCAGTCAAGGAACAGTCGGCAGCACAGGCTGGAAAGAGGTGTATCAGCTGGACAGCTGACATAGCCCATGGGTTGATTCTGAAAACAGCATTGATATTAACAGCAAATACAATCCAAAGCAGGTATAAGTTTAAACTAGTTGGTACAGCAAAGGGAATTACTGTTCCTACTGTTGGGAGGTCAGCTGTCCAATGGTAGAAGTTCTGGATTTATCAACCAGTTTGCTAATTTGTTAGCATCTAAACATTCTCCAGGTACCTACTTTTAGGGCTTTATTATCAGCCCTTTGAAAATGGTCTTTGTTGCAGTCTGGAGGAAGCTGTAACAAGCAGAATACAGGCTGAATGTTTTAGCAGCAGAGATGTGGAAAGTGCAGGGTTTTTTGCCAAACCTTCTTGGCTTTTCTGTGCTGAATTTGACTGATTTTTATTATGTGTTGACCTTTTTGACACTGTTCTTTAGGGGCTTTGTATTGCATGTACTCGGGTTGCTGGTGTGGCTGAAGACTCAAACAGTCACAGCAGAAATCTAATGGGTTATTCATCAGGAGTGTCAAGTTTTCGAGATCCAACTTATTTTTTAGTAGCCAAGACCTTAGCTGCAGTGGTGCATCTCTTGGGCTTGATGTACACAGGCAGCAAACATCCTCATAAAATGAATGTTTCCATTCTTTCCATGTGGACAGAAATGGTGAATGGCCTTCATTAAACTTTTAAATCTCTCAGTCTTTTCTTGATAGTGTAATTCTCATTAAAATGTCATGAAAGTTCTATTCACCAAAAAGAATAATAACTTTTATTCCTTTTAACACCTTTCTTCCCATAGTGCTTCAGAGACTGATGAACTAGATATAACAAGTAACCACAACTGAAATGCAGCCAGTTCTGAGGTGAAACAGAGCAGCTATATAATGGCAAACAAACAATAACATTTCAAAATGGGTTAGGAGAGGACAGAAAGAGTAATAGTATATGCAAGAGAAAATTCAAGGGGAATGTAAGAACACAAAACAGGAATTTGGTCAGTACATGCTGTATTTAAAGCTCATACTAAAAAAAAGAATAGCAGGGGGAGCATTAGCAGCTGAATGTTCTTTTGATCCTACGTTCAGCTTGTTGCCAAGTGTGTTCTGTGTGTGATAAAAGCAAACAAAATGCTTGACCAAACTGTGAAACATTAGGATTTTGTTTCACATTGCACTTATTATTAGGCAATAATAACTTCTACCAGTAGGCGCTTTTCTGTGAAAATTAAATAGCTATCCAGGAAGAGAAACAGGCATGGGGAAGATCCATCAAGTTCAAGCCAAGGAGCACTCTGTGTCAGTCAGCACTCTATTTCCCATCACACCTCAGCCACAGAGGTGAATGTGACACTCGCTTATTGACACCAGGGCACACAGTGTCTTGTTGGTTTTCTATATTATCCTTTAACGTTCTGTAAGGAAAATGAGGTATCCCTCCCCCCACACAGTTTAATTTACAGCTATTATTGTAAGAGACCCCAGAGCTAAGGTCTCTTGGGAAAACCTGCCTTGTCTGTATTCTCTTAGGTCCACTGGTGATTTCACTGCAGTACCTCTTGGGCAATGTAAACAGCTTTCTATCGGCCTATGAAAACTCCCATGTGCCCAACTGCATCATGGAAGTGCATTGGTTTTAATTCTTTTCAGCAAGGTAATATTGGGGTTTGGACAACATAGACCCCACTGGGTTATTAGTCTTTTCCTGGCAACTTTTCTTCATCCACTTACCACATTATTAAGGTAACACTTAGCAGCAGAGCCCCATGGTGCTAGCCCCTGTACAAAAATCCAGCTCGCAGGCTCTGTTGGTCACTAGGTCTGTTCCAATGGACACAGTAAACTTGCCATAGCTGGTAATGGCAGCTAAATTATGCCATGTACAGCAAAATCTTGACTTCAGGCTCAGATAAGACACCTCAGGGTTGTACATCCATCTCAGCCTGGGTCTGATTCAGCAATAGAAGTGGACCTGTACCCCAAACAGTTTTCCCTGAACAGCTCAGGGCACTAAGCCCAAGTGAAGGCACAGCCCTAGAGGAAGGGAGAGCAGGGCTGGGCAGAGCTGCCTGCCTCCAACATCCACTCCCCACCTGCCTCTGCTGATAAGGGGGAGCACAGTAGGCAACATACTGGGGAGAATATCAGCAATTCCTATAGTTAACCTTTTTCCTTTTCCTTTCCCCTGGAATGGCATAGTCTCTGAAAGCTGGAGGAACACTTCCAGAGCTGGCTGGGGATGGAGGTTGAAGAGGGGAACTGCTCTACTGCTGATGCAGAGTTGAATATTACCACATCTAGGCTGAGGACAGAAAAGGAATTTTGGGCTTTGTTCCTCCCCTCCATCATTAGGACAACAAAATTTTGCCTGTGTTGCTAGGAAGTCTGGAACTAGCTTTCAGTAGGCAATAGAGCTTTATGTCTGTTAAGTCCCTGATGTTGCTTAGCTCCCCTGAAAAAAAGCTGGCTTAGTGTGTAGACTGAAATCCAGATGGATACTCCATGTTGTTAAAATTATTTTGCTGTTAGTCCAGCTAAAATGTGAGGAAGCATTCTAGCCATTTGACACCTATTAGGCACTTCTGATAGGCATTATAACCTCCAAATCCAGGTGTCTCAGACCAAATTGTTCAGCAGACGTGTGTGCATTTCACAGGAAAGGCATGTTGCTCAGTCTGTGTAATAGGTGTGATGGGAAATATGCTCTATTGGTGTCCAGCTAGTGCAAAGGCCAACCTCGTTCTTTGTGCTGCGTTGACATTCTTCAGCTTCTTTTCCACATTTTTTCTGTTTGTTCAGACAATCTGAATCTTGAAATGATGGAAAGATGCCTGCAGCCTCCTGGGTAAACTGGTGCTGTTGGCAGTTCAGCCAAATGCTTTGATATAGCTTAAGATTCCACCAGAAATCCAAAGAACTCAAATGTCCCGATGCTCCAGCCCAGGCAGACAGTGTGTAAATGTTTAGTCTGAGGTATTTTATTATCTTGTTTCTTTTCTATTTGAGAACCAACATTTAACCTGTCCTGGAGTTTTACTCTTCTTTTATTTTTCTGCATTCTGAAAAATGTAATGAAGTCAGTTTGCTGAACCTCTGTCCTTCTAGTCTAAGTGAAAGAAAACCAAAAAATTCTCTATGTTGAGGGGTGGGAAATTATTGCTGTGGACTCTGCTTCTGTGAGAACCCTGATTTGTGTGTTTAAAAAAATTTTTTTTTCTTTTTAATTGTTCAGAATTTTATTCAATATGGACAAGAGAAAACATTCTTCCATGAAATTCTGGAGGGTTTTCAATGTAATGGGCAGCTGGGAAACATTATAGATCAAATTAAAACCTCCTGAATTGGATTTTTCATGGTGGTTGGTGATTATTACTTATTACACTACATATGTTAAATTGCCTTTGCTCACTCCTGATGATTTAGCTTAGATATTCACTCTTGAGTAGCTGAAATGTTTGAGCAGTGGAATTGGTTCCCAGACTTCAGCATAAGATATATTTTTCACGTCAAGTATTTCCTGCCTTTCCTGGCTGCAAGCTTTTTCTGACAATAAGATGGCTTGAAAGGAAGATCTCATTGTTATTTATTGCAGAGATGTGTGGGTGCTATTTTTTAGTTTTACTAGGTGACATAATAATGTCCATCTTAAACGCTTTTTGAGAACTTAATTTTCACAGACATTTCAGATCAAATCCAGCTGAATCACTGGGCCGGCATCCACTCCAAATGATTGAGGACATTAATTTTAGAAGAATAACATCAATGTTCAGTTTTCCCAGGAATCAGAAGATTCAAGATTAGTTACCTAAGTTAGGATGTTGAGTTGCTCTAGGTTATTCAATTCACTTAAGGCGAATTAACTCAGTGCTGATGTAACTGGAGTACTGAGCCACATACCAGGGATCCAGTGAACCAAACCTCATTTGTCCACCTTCATCTACAGTGCATCTTTATATTTTATAGTTGTGGTGACCAGTAGTACTAAAGCTTATGAACTTTCAGACTTACCTAAATTTATATATTAGTATCCAGAGATCCAAGGAGAGGAGCAGACTCCTCATTTAGTAGATGGCAGTGCTATAGGTGCTAGTGAAATGAAAGGATCTTCAGCAGCATAGGTTATTGTGATTTTCACCAAGTCATTTATTCAGTGGTGACTTTGGGACTAGCAACCTGCAATTCAATAACTCATAGCCTTTCTCCTGCTCTTCATCCATCCAAGTTCATGTTGCTGTGAGGTGAGATTTGGCAAATGCTTCCGCAGTATTGTTTAAGTTTATATTTAACAAGTTGGGCAGAACTGCAACAACTTATAACAATGAAATTTTAAAACCAGCATGAAAATATTTTAAAGCTTCAACCTAGGTGGGTGATTTCTCTGTCCACCAAAACTTCTTTATGGTATAAGAACAGGCAGGATTAAGAACATGAGCTTTTTACTTTCATGTTTACAAATAAGGTGGTTCTTCCTTGTTGCTCAAAACCTTTAACCCTCTAAACTTTCTTCTTCTTGTCATTGTACAAAGCTATCTCCATTACTTAACTTAGAAGAAATACTGAGGCTTTGTGACACGAGTGTTTTTCAGGCGTGGTAGGAAAATTCATAGACAAAGTACTGTTCTGTTGAGTTGAAAGAGAAAGCTATATAACTGTTGCCATGTCATACAATGGAGGAGCATGAGCCACATGTTTAAAAGGGGTGCTAACGCCTTTCTTGCTGTCCTTACTAAGTAAATCCATGCTGCTAGCTTCTACTGTCAAGATGGATTACATTGCTTTAGTATACTTATGTAGGTATTGATCCAAAGGTCTATTAAAACCAGTGGGTTTTCCATGTGGCCTCCAAGAGAAAGAAAACAAACAAACAAATCAAAAAATTCTTAAAATTAAGAAACAACCCTTTGAGAATTTTCTCTTCTTTCCATACAAATCTGGGCAAATATTCCAAAATGTGTTTTGTGAATTTTCATTCAAATTTTTAACTAGATGCTTAATACAAAACCAATCAAGATAGTTCTCTATCCCCACATATGGACAAAACTTCCTACAAAGCAAGACTTTGTTAGTCCTTCCTCTATAATCATATTGGAGCTCCAAGAATTTAATACCTCACCCTGTCCCTTAGTTGTAAGGGTTTTCCTTATGATCTGAGAGTTAGGATATATGGCTGTGCATCACGAAACTTTTTCTACTTATCTCCAAGATCTTAGTACAAATGACATTAACAGGCAACCAACCAAGGAAATTGTGATGCTTGGACTATGTCTTTGAAAAGGATGTTTTGAGTGATGCATGGTTATAATTTTCCGGATTGCATTCAGATGTCAGAACTGGCAGTTGTCTCCCCAAACAGCAGGTGTTCAAGCTGACAGACAAGATGGTAATGACCAACAGAATATTTTATGAGGAATTTTATATAGCACAATATCAATGTTTGACTACATGCAGTGTCATTAGGCAGTGAAAGTTTTATTTAATCTACAGGCTGATAATAACAGACGCTGAATTCAGTCACTGAATTTAGGGAAAGCCACTGAATGATATGCATGAATGCTCATTTATTCCTTATTAAAAGTACAAAGACTTTGCCAGTGCAATCTCCATGTGTTTACAGCCAGGCTATTCCATGTGAGCGCCCTTGTAAGCACCCTGAGACAATTATCTGTCCTAGCTCCTGGGATTGTCTCACTGCAAACTAAAGTGAAGAAAAAGACAGCAATAATATATGAACTGTGTCACTGAAAAGTTCTGAGGCATAGACATGGGTACTGGAGGCCAATTTGCAATTAGAGGTATTTTTAACTGGAGCAAGGTTACCTCAAGATGTTCAAAACCTTTTGTATTACAGCTCACACAGAAATGTCATGGGATAGTTTACAAGGAATCAACACAGTATTTCAATACAAACTTGGCAGAACAACCACGAAATAAGTGGTTTGGTTTTTTTTCTAAAAAGGGAAGAGTCTGGTTTTAGGATGTCTCTGTTTTCAGACTGTAGAAAAGACAGGACTTGTTCTAAAGTGCTGGATGATCCTTCTGACAGACCTGTGCTCCTATCCTGACACATACATATTAACTTTGAATATACATTGTTGAAATTTCTTCCAGGACAACATTAAGCTAAAAAGGTGAGTGATCCAAAGAAAATGGGCTTGCTGTCCAAAATGCCTGTTGTTCCCTCATTTCAAATATTGACATTTGTCTGGGTGCTTCTCGTTGTTTAGGTTGTCCACAGACCAATTTAACTGACGCCATCTTGCCAAGAAATAGGACTCATCTCAGTAGGAAATTTCATAATCATTACCACTCTTCAGTGCACACTTTCTGTCTCATTTCATTTTTTTATTGTGATCAATCAATGTAACTTACAAATTGATGAAGCTTGCTACCTGAATGCCACCATGCCACGCTGTTCTGCCTTCACAGTAATGTTAAGTATGCCATTTCTTCTACATTTATTTTCACTTAATGTTTAGGTATGCATGACAAGATCAGTATTGTTCAGAGATTTGTTTACTGGTATGTTACTTCAGGGTTTTAATTCACTGCTATGGTCTTGGTATTAGAGAAAGCCTTTAAAAGAAACAAGCCATGTCACACATGATTACAGACCTATAGTCAGACAGAAAGTAGTTTTCTTTCAAGAAAAATATTTCTTTCAGTTTGTTTTTCACTTGGAATGGCTGAAAGATCTTGGGAGAAAGCAAATTCTCATAAGGACTTGCTAATCTTAAAATGTGCCATAATCTATCCTTATTGTGTTGTAACTTTTGCTTTATAATTAGTTTATAAATTACTTTATAATTACCCTATAGTTATGTTATTTCAAGGGGCAGCTTAATGGCACAGCAGAATAGAGATAACAAGAGAAAATCTGGTTTGATTCCTGAAAAATAAATTCATAGTGAAGAAGATAAAACACTGGAACAAGATACCCAAAGAAACATTAAAATCTTCATCCTTGGAAATATTCCAGATTTGGCTGGATGTGATCCTGAGCAACCTGCTCGAACTTCAAAGACAGATCTGCTTTTAGCAGGAACTTGGACTAGATGACCTCCAGAGGTCCCTTCCAATCAAAATCATTCTCAGATTCTGATAATATTCTGCTCTGTCAATAGTTTGTGAAGAAAGCGCTGGAGTACAAAAGCTTATAAAATCTGAAATTTTTAAGGATAACAATATTTTCCCTCTGAATGCCACTTATAGAGACAAAACATTTCACCAAGTTACCATAGACTGAATTCACCATCCTTTGTACCAGGGAGGTCACTACTGTCTCTCCCTGTCTAATGGGCCTAACTCCTTTTTCTTTTTGGTTAAAATAGAATATCAGCCTCCACCTTCCACTGATTTTTTGCTGGCACTTTGCCAATTAAAACAGCACAGATGAACATCCTAATTAATGGTTTGTTCCATCTCCAGGCAGTGGAAGAATCTTCACTACTGCATGCTGATAGTGCTTTTCCTTGTCTCATTTTTTTAATCTCCCAAATGACAGGGTTTCCACTGCTGCATTTGCCAATCCAATTATTCAACACCAGAGAGAGCTCAATCTCTCAAACTCAACAAGTTTTCCCTAGTCCCAACCTATATTTTCTCCTCTTATCTTTTCCTGTTAATCTTACTTCTATCTTGCGTATTATATTAATATACCCATCTCACTCCTTGTCTTTAAATATTTCTTGTTCTTCTAGCAGCTTATATGTTATTATCTTCATTTTCCCCTGGGTATTGCTATTCCCAGCCATTTCTTGCTTCTCTAAAGTCTTGCCATCTTTTTGATCACTGGGCATGTGGAACTAAGCAGCGCCTTCAAAGCCCACATATAGCAGAGCCAAGAAGGATTTAGGTTATTTTTTCCTTGCTCTGTGATGAGGTACCTCTGCAAAAACAGGACAGGAGTGCATTTAACTTTCCTTTCCTGAATTTATATTACAGTGCAGCTGTAGAAATTTATCATCCACTGTCCCCATCAGGGCTCCTCCAGTATTGCTGCCTCCCTATGGCACTGTGTCCCACTGTGTAGGTGTGCTCTGGGATGTCAAAGATGATCCTTTAAGACAAGTTGTTAAAATTACTGGGTTCGTATTTCTTACTGGAAAAACAGAAACAGAGGATAAATGTAGTGAAATGCTCTATATGCACGGAAACCAGCCAAGCCATGGGATCTGGCTCCAGCATAGCCTTCTTTTCAACATGTTTAAAATATTAATAGATGCTACCTACATGCCATGCAACTGTATGAAAGTACAGACTATGCAGCTCTTAACTCACATCATGTGTTATAAAAAGGTCATCTGATAGACATGGGACCAAATGAGAAATACTTCAAGCATATGAAGTAAACAAGCGGAGAAAGGGAGAAGTCAATCAAACTCAGTGTGGGAAGGAGGAGGGAGGAGCAGGCCAAGGAAATGGTAATTCCCCAATATAAATACCCTATATAGCTCTCCCATTCAAAGTTCACATGACAAACTGACAGTTATCCAAATTCTCATTCTCTTTGCTCCTGCCAATCTCCACTCCATCTGACTCCAAAGCTAAGGAAGCCTGCTGAGTGTGTGTATCTGTGTGTGTGCACAAAAGGACCACTTGTACCTGCTTACCTTCTGAGTATGTTCTTTGTTCAAAACTACCAGGAATATGTTTCTATTTAACTAGAAAAAAACACATTCTGCTTCACACTAAACTTCCTTCAAGGGAAAAGCAAACAAACGTTTAAATTGCAAGAAGTTCACCAACTCTAAATAGTCTGATGGGTCGCTAAACTCAGAAGCATGGAAGGTTTGCCCGCTAGTATGAAGATGTGAGTCTGAAACACCAGAGAGGGAGATCAGCATGCCGGTAAAGCTCTCCCTTCACTATGTCGGGAAAAATCAGGGGCCATGTGTTAACTAAAAATTCATCAATCTCTGACAGTAATCCACCCACAGGCAGAAGCGCTGTGCATCTACATTTCTACCTCAGCTGTGGTGAGGCACCCAGGCAGTTTTGCAAACAGATAAATATTCAGCACACTCCCCAGAGGATGTTGACCACACAGCCTGACCTGCAAGACACTGAACCCAGTGTCCACCATTTAAAGCCCCCTCTATATCTTCTTCTATTTATCATGAAACTTGACTGTAGAATCTATTCGATAAACCAGCCTTTGTTAAGCCTCTAAATAATAGCTATATTGCAGTAATAAGACAGTCATGTCTGTCAAAAGCTTGGGAAAATCTGTACTCAGTTCAAAACAGTACTTTTATTTCCAACATTTTAACAGAGACCAGCTTCTAACTATGATATCTTTTTTGATAGTGTTTCTGGAAGTGAACCTTTCTGACTGTTTTTCTTTGGCAACTACTATTCCAACAAAGAATGATATTAATAATTTTATAGAGTTGGTTAGTTTTTAATCTCACATTTAATAGAAAAGCAATGCTTATGAATTGGTCAGTGTTTCCAATATACTTCAGTTGTGTTTCCAATATATTTCAGTTTGCACCTCCAAAGTTAAAACAATAATGTTTTTGGTTTTTTAAAAATTTGCACACATTTTAGGAACAGCACAGATTTTCACTGTAGCTTGCCTGTGGGCTCTGTCCTACGATCTGCTTTCCTCCAAGGTTTGCACTGGCTTCTCTGCATGTTCTTTGCACTGAGCGATAGCAAAATGGCTTCCTCTTAGTAGACAAAAGGGTTATGGCCTTTTTGATTTGTCTGGCATCTGCTCACAAATTAAAAGCCCACAAAATTGATGGACACATTTCATAGAGATGTGCCAGAGCTTGAAAACAGGCTACTGGACTCCTCAACAGAAAATGTGCTAAGCACGATTTTTACAAAAATTTCTTCTGATGCTGCATCTCTCAGTTTGGGCACTGGAAGAGCACCAACAGACCTTTAAATGAACCTGATTGTCTGCTCCCTAAGGGTTCGGATCTGGAAGTGGTGAGGGCTTCCCAGGGCAGCAGAGCAAGGCCTCATCAGGCCTTGGTCCTTCCACTGCCCCTAGTAAGGGAGCAGACCAGGCTGGGGGCAGCTGGGGGCAGCCCCAGCCTTGGGCATCTGGCTCCTCAGTGGTTATACGGCAGGTCCAAGGCCAAGCTGGGCACGTAAGGCAGTGAGTAAGGGTCAGAATAAGGTCTGAGGAGGTTAACCATGGCCAGATACAGCCCAGTGATCACCAGACACGTCCATCATGATGGGCAGTATTATGGGTCAGGGTCTGGATCAGTGGGGACCATGGGCAGGCACAGGCTGCAATGTGCTAGGGGCCATAGCTCAGGCTGGGGCCAAACAAGGCCTCAGCTTCGAGTTGTTCCCACAGGAAATGGGGTCAGTCTTTTTAGAAACCACAAAGATGTCTGTTTCTAATGGAGACTGTTTATTATTATTAATAGAAGATCTAAGGCTAGGTAGCCACCTTGATGTTTTTTTCAAGGGGTCTAAAAACTCAAACAAAAGACTTCCAGTTGCCTACAGTGCTTCTCCATGCAGTACCAAGAGACATGACATGCAGGGACTGCACTGTCCTAACGATAGCTAATACTGCATAGTCTACAGATCTTTTTAAAGAAAAGGTATTTGAGGGGTCAGAGAGAGAGGATAAGAGGGGCTGAGTGATATAGCCAGGCCAAAAGTATAGAGATCGTTCAAAATTGACCATAAGGAAGGTACTAAGATTCTACTTTACCACAGTTCAACAACCTAAGCATAATTCGTTGGATACAGCAGGGCCTTTTCCCCTCTGCACTGAATTCCTAATTAGAGTTTTTCTTGGACAAAACCAGTAAGATCAGTATTAGGGATTTAATTTCCTACCATCTTCTGTAAGGGTCATAAACTGAGTTTCAGCTGAAGTCTTTAAGCCCCACCTTGTTTGTAATTTCTTTAGGTCAACTGAAAGGATAACCATCAATCCACATAACTGTGAAACAGGGATTTCACACACACATACTGACCTTGAAAGGATATTGATCATTTGTGACATTAGCAACTTAGTGCTTGTTGCAGCACCTGGCTCTTTGCTGTGTTGAACACCTACCATTACAATTACCTCAACTACTTCAACAGACATCAGGCCCTAAAATAAAACAGTGCTGTCCCAGTCTGCCTCTGTTCCATCCTTAGAAATGAGCTCGTTCTTTCTCAAATTATGTTTTCTCACTTCTCCCTATTGAAAACTTTTCCACTGTGAACTTGAGACAATTAATTTAAAATTGTATGTTCTGCCCAACAATGACCTGTTATGCTCAGTCTGGCTGTAGTACGGGAGAAAAAGCTCTTTCTGGATCAGCACATGTAATTTTCTTTTCTTACCCAATCACATTTTAGCATAACTGGTGGGAGGGGAATAGAAAGAAAATTATTTATTCAGGCTTTTGCTTTATGTTATTAATATAGCAGGAGCCCTGGAAAGCCTAACTACTGAGAGGTTTGCCAAAAGTATCCTTAAAGAAAGCAGTGAAAAAACTAATTATGTTGTATTATTCTGGAAATAAAGAGGCTCTGTGTTGCAGTAACATGGCATCCCTATAGAGCTGGAGATAATATTATTTATAGTAATAAAATCTAGTTGTTATTTGGCATTTTTTCTGACTTAGCCTCAAAGTGTTTCACAGACCAAGTCTCTCATCCTATCTCCATTTTGCAGACAGAGTAACTGAGATATTGACTGTAAACTGTCTGCAAAGGATTATCACAAACACCAGCAGTACAGCCGGGATCAGAATTTGAGACTTGTGGCACTACCCTTTGCACAGAGCAAGAAGTCACGCTGCCCCAGCAAGGACACTGATACCACCATGTGAGAGCACCAAATGACAGGGTGATTTCTTTGGGGTGGATTTTGCAGAAGCACTCTGCTCTCCCTCCAGTCAGCCACAGTTCTACTACTGGAGTCAGAGGAAGCCGAGTCTTTGATGGTGAGTTCTTTTAGGAAACCCCTATCTTTAGTATATCTTACGTGTAGCAGCACCTATTAATAGGGTACCCATTTGCCTTATTCACCATGAGTCTCACATTATTACATGTCTGCAGCCAAAAGGCCCTTCCAAAACTCCACTTTGGGATGCCACTGCAGGCTGTTAGCCACACTTAGAGCTGACACACCAAACCTATTATACCAGTAACCCGTGGCTTACTTACAAAGCCACAATTTTCTTGTGTAAGTAATCAGTCAAGATTCGGTCTGTCCAATTGTTGTCATACTTCCAAAAGGGTAGATTATTAGCCTCAGAGTGCCTTGGGGTTTTCTCCTGGCTGCAAAGTAGTCTGAATCTTCACTAATATGGGAAGCCCAGAGGCCCACTGGAGGTTTCAAAATGCTAGAGAGAGGAAGACCTTTGATGCTCTTAAATGTCTTATCTCCTACTGACAATGTCGGATACATTCCTTCCTCTTTGCTAAAAAAAAAAGTCCCCACTGGATCCTTCAAAAATAGTAATAACAGAAGCATTCAATGCAAACTAAGTGTTACAACAAGAAACTGCCTCCCTTTAATTCACTGTAATTTGAACAGCTGCAGCCCTCTTTTCATTGTTGAAGGAGGCAATTTTAAAATTACCTCTGTCTTAACATTTTGCATTTTGAAGCTTTTTATATATGGAAAGATGTATGGCTGTATCTGATTGAACTGAGCTGAACTCTAGCTAGTCCAGGATCCTGCGACCAAAAAATGACCAAACCCAGATACCTAAAGAAGAGCAGCAGAAAGGGGCAAGTTCACACTAATACATTGTCACCATAGTCATGTTTTCTAGCAATCTGCAATTCAGAGACTATCTGAAGCAGAGATAATGTTGGGTTTAAATGCTATTAGGAAAAAGGGGGCATCAGCTGAGGAGACATTGGATCTAGGTCTAATGCAGTCACATGAGTAGTAATTTTTGTTTTAATTCCATATTGCTTTCTGTTTAATTCACATATTTTTTTCTGCAGTTATCATACCTTTATGAATTATTTTTTTAAAAGCCTGTTCTTGCTACTTGGCCAGAGTAGAGAATTTTTATTATGGCATGAAGAATTTGTCTGATCTGATGTCACCCAACTCAGAAGTGTTTTCCCTTTTGCCACATGTTTACCTACTAGTACTCTTTCCAAAGATGCCCAAATAAAATTCTGTATGTTTCATGTTTACATCATTACCAAATATCTTGTGAAAAGGACAAATCCTAATAGGAAACAAATATCTTCCTTTATTCTAAGTTCTTATCATTATGTTCAGGGTTTTTTCAGGCAGACACTTCTATTTTTTCCCTGTTAACTGCTATAATCTGGAATACTACAGGGGCTTTTCCTTTTTTTTATTCATAACAAGGCCCGAAACTGCTTCTCCAAGTTGCTGAACAGCTAAGCCACTAAAATTGGGACAATATGTTAAAGGGTAAAGTCCCTTCCCAGGACAGTGTGGGCCGTCTCTAAGGTTCATTTGTTCATCTGCTTTAGAGGATGTTATTTTCCCTGCCAGGCTGCCTGGCCATTTGACTCCATATGAAGGACTTAGAGGCTTCCTGCTGCTACAACTTAGAAAGACTAATGCCCTCCTGACAACTGAAAATGTTAAAAAGACAAATACAATTATTCTTTCAGTCCTCATTTGATTTCAAAAATATTATTTTCATAGCTGCCTTTTTAATATTACTCATTACCTCCTGGCTGCTTTGCACAATGTTTTCCTTTTCATTTAAGATGTTTTGCTTACACTGGGAGAAGCTGTGTGGCCAACGGTTTGAGAACAAGGCCAGATGGCAGGCGTTCCCACATCCAGCATCCAGATTGCCACTGATATTATGCGTAGCCCTGGGCAAATTGTCTAGTAGCACTGCATATCAGGTCCCCCATATATCTGTAAAAGGACTAGAAACAATAAGTTCTACCCTATGGTTATATTCTGATTGTGTCTCAAAGATTGCACTGAGCATACAAGTGCCTAGTGCTTTGCAGGAGCTGAGTGCTTGTGACAGTGGCAATAACAGAAAGTGGGACCTTGACCTTCCACAACATCACCGCCTTACCAGGGCCATTGTGTTTGCACACTCCAGCAGAACCATCCACCTCTGTGTAGTCAGTGGCTCTAATCTGAAAATGTAGCATGCAAAAGAGGGTGTAAGAAGAAAGTAGATTAAGTAGAGGGTAAGGAGACTTGACAACAGTTGGACTTGATGATCTTAAAGGTCTTTTCCAACCATAGCAATTCTGTGTGATTGTGTGAGAGTGCTGGCTCGCTTCTCACCAGCATCATTCTCCCCAGAGGATATCAAAGAAACATGAGTTTTGCAGACACTAGCTCTTAGTTTAAACGCCTTCTGTGGTAAGCTTGATTACAGCTGTTGTTGGATACCTGTGCTTAGGCTTCACATAATTTTTTCCAGTGGAATAATTCTGTAAGTATAAAATTAGAAATGTTTGTTATTTTTCTTGGAAGATTTTTTTTTTTTCACCATAAAACTAAGAAGTTTTCTAAGAAGCCAGATTGTTCAATACCATCCTGCTAATTTTTTTTCACTGAAGTTGCCTTCAAACATAAGCAGTGTGGTGGGGAGCTGGTCAGTATTTGGCAAGTTCTGCCAAGTGTCTTCTGCCTGAATGCAGCAGGTTTTTCACTTGAAGCACAATTTTTTCCACTGTATGTTATCCCAAAGCTCAATCAACTCACATAAGTGACTAGGTCATTTTACACATACAGAACTCGTATGCAAAGATTATTAAGTAAGACACTTCCTTTCTTCGATTAGAAAAGTGTCTTCCTTTTGCTTGTAAATTGTTCTAGAGAACTAAGATTTCTATAGCTGCTCATTAAAAGTCACTGAGGAAATTTAAGTTTCTCAGCACAAGGATGGCTGAATTATTTTCCAAAAGAACCGATCAGCCATTTCCCAGAATTATATATTGCAGACCATGAAGTTTTGTTGAAACATGTCACCTGTTTAAAAAAAGGTCGCTTGCTATTTCTACTTGAAACTATATCAGAAGGTATGTATATCTGTAGGTCTCTTTTTTTACAGAGAGCTTCCTTCAAATATGTTTATCAGAAAAACACATTAAGGAAACATTTTCTGTTGTTACATGTTACTCATGCAAAGCAATGTGTTATGATTGGCGTTATTAAACATTGGTTAGAAAGATGGGCCAGGGAATTCTCTGTGATAGCCTTCATATGGGCTGTTTGCTCAGGTGAAGGAAAGGCAGTGCTGATGTTTCAAGAATACAATTCCTTAACTGTTTCAGAAAGAACAAAAAAAACCCCAATAGTTACATCAGGTCCCTCTGCTTACATTGGTTATTCTTCTGTAGAATCACCTGTATTTAAAATCCACTCTGTGTGTTGTCCCCATGGTGAAGCCAGGATAATTATTATTGGCAACATTTTCAAGCCTTAGATGCCTGATTTAAGCATCTAAATAGGTGGCCTAATTTTTGAAGTGCTGAACACATGCACACAGACATACATACACATTTTATTGAGGTCAGCTGGAGAAGCTGGGTCATAAGCATTTTTTAAAATCACGCCACTTATTTAACTGTCTAAATATGGATTTATGAACCTAACTTCAGACACACCCAAGTCTAGTCATAGCTCTCACAGATACTAGTATATTGTCTCAGCACTGTGTGTCCTACACACTTCAGACTGATTAATTGTCAAGTCTCATTCCAGAGCCACATGTCTTAAAATTAGGCTGGATGAAAAGCCATTTGTTTGGGAGAATTATTTCCACATATTAAATCTAATTACTATTATTTTAATTCTAGGAGGAAAATGCTATTATCCTTCCTCTGCAGTAACTGGAATCTAAATATTGTAGCCCTGCTGTTGGCTTGTGAGAAGTAGAAAATCAGACTAATTGAGTGCCCAGTGTTCTCTTTTGCTTCTTTAAAATATTACAGTGCTTAGTGAAATCAATGAGGCAGCTTGTGATTATTGGTTATATAGAGTAAGGGGATCCCCAGGTAGCCGTTGCTGTGCCACTGCAGCATTTTAGTCACACACTGCTTTCTACACCAGGCTTGGGAGAAATGTGCAACCTTACCCCAGGGGCATTAAAATCGAGCACTAAAACCTATTTTACTAAAATTTTCCTGTGAAAGCTGATGTTGAGGAGGTGCAATTCTGTGATTAGCACCTGAATAGGTGCTAATCCCGGGAGGGCAGTGTTTTCACAGTGCCACAGAGGTTTGCTTTCAAGATCTTCTTTTGTGTCATAAAATTTGTGTTAGGAAAGTGTAGAACACAGTTTCAATTGCTGCACATCTCTCATACAGTTCAAGTATATCCAGTGAACTGTTTGTATCCCAACTGACAGCACAAAATTAACAAAATTGAACTTATGAAAGGATTGCTTGGGTCCTGATTTATTTGTTTTTTAGCTTCAAGGATTTTTCCTTCATCTGGCATCACACAGGCTGCTAATTCTGTTCACCAAGCATTGGTGTGAAGTATTTCCTTTACTGATAACTTGACTTTGTCTCCAAAATTCAATTTCTTCTCCCTCAGTGAAACGATCTGTGTGTCCTCAAAAACTAGTATGGTTTATTGTTGAAGGTGGTCCACAAAACATAGATTTGTCTGGTTTGGTTTATCAAGATATTTTATGGTTTAGTTTATTCTCTCAGGTACCCTCGGATTACCTTTTCTCTTACACTTTAGTTTCTTTGTTTCACCATTAAGGCTGGAGTAAAACAAAACAACTCTGTGGGAGGTAAGAGCACTCAACCGAGTAAAACCTGACATTATTTTGATTCCTAACATTATCTTTTAGAAAGCAATTTAAAAAAACTATTTCCTCTGAGCTAGAAAAGACACAAAGACTATTTTAATAAAATCTGATAGCAAGGTCAGTTGAAAGATACAAAGTCATCCTGGACAAGCATAAGTATCTCTTTTCTTCTTTTATATTGCAAAAGTTGTAAGTGTAGGGTGGATTCAGCCCTTTTGAACCTTTACAGAGTACAAATTTGTTATTTGGTATGATATTAGTCTAGACTTGTACTAGTTAATGGATGGAATCATGCACTTCATGTTTCACTGAACAAAGCAGAAATTCAGCTGTCATGACCAATTCAGCTGAAGGTTGGTTGTTCTTTACTTTTCTCTCTTTCCTTACCAGAGAGAAGCTGTTCAATGCAGAGGGCACTGTGGGCCTGAAGTGAGCTGGACTAGAACTTTTGATGAGATCTGATCAGGTTCTTCCCTCCCCTCCCTGTGCACAACCCCCACCACCCCCACCCCCCCACCCCCAACAGTTTCCTCTGCCTTTTTAGCACATAATTTATACATCATGATCTAAAATTAACCGAGTGTGGAAAAAAATAAGAGCTAAAATGCAGACCATGGCTGAGTCCACACAGAAAATTCCCAGAAATATACGTTTAATATAGAACTTCCATTGATATTCATTTTGTTCCACTGAAGGATGGGTTTCACTGCTATTATTTCTACTGTCTAGCTTTATCTTTTTCACCCTTTTCTGCAGTAGCTCGCTTCCTAGATGCTCCTCACCAACTTCATAAACAATGAGTGATAGACTAATTGGAGACAGATTAGCAGCCACTCTAGTCTTAGAAAAGAAATTGCATGCAAAACTAAATTTAGCTCTGAGAATAATAGAAGTAGACAAATAAGAGAGGAATGGTGCCAAGTGAAGAGTGCAATGTGCATGCCACGAAGGAAATCTGGGAAAATCTTTTCTCCAGACACCCAGCAACAAAAGCCTCAGTCAACAGCATTGGGAGATTCCCGGTTCACTTAAACAGTAATAGTGTCAGGGCCCAACTTTCTGGACAAAATGTCACAACAGGGTAAAAAGCTGCTTTTCACAAGTAGAGGAATTGTTCCTCTCTTACAGACCTTAATAGTCTGGAAAACAAAGAGTGAGAGAGAGCAAGCTGTAATATCTAATAAAGGGACAAGGACACAGGCAGGTACAGGATTTTTGGCTGGCTAACAAAGACTTTTTGCTTCTAGGTATACAAATGTTCTGTCCTTTAGCTTCCTACTGTGATTCACTTCCTTCTGTTTTGCCTGCATCAGTTCACTCTCCATTCAGTGTCATTACCCTGCTACTTCCTTGCAGTTGTCCTACGTTGTCCACAAGAATATTGAGATAGTAAGTACACCATCTGCTTAGCTCCTTGTCTTCAAGAAAATAAGGTGGCCTATACAGGTAGTATACTCTACAGTGAAGATGTGAAGGAGAAGGAGTGAACTTGGCAGAGTGATGCTGATGGCACTCTGCAAAGAGTACAGGAAACCAAGGGTGATATGAGACAGAAGCATTGGTACATGCAGAGTATGAAAGTCAAATTACTTTGATTTTTTCACTCATGCAAACAATTAATGTATCAGTGTAAGGTTACCTCTGGTACTTTCCATCACATAAACAGGCTGTCTCACAGTCTGGGAATGATCTGGGAATCATCTGAAAAGTAGATCATTTGAAATAATTGTGCCAACCCTGGACAGTGAAGCAATAAGAAAATTCAGATTTGTGAGGAAGGGATGGGTTTGAGGTAATCACACTATAAAAAGATATTAAACAATGACCAAAAAATGCATAGGAATTGGAGATTGTATCAGAAGATGAGATGTAAGAAAGGCCATTTGAGGTGAGAAACAAGTCAACATGTTTCTGAGATCTGGAAGGGTGCAATGAACCAAGTATGTTGCTGCCTTAACCACAGCAGGATTTTCAGTCCCTGGCTACCTTCATGAATACGGATCACACTAAAAGGAAAGAAACTTCAAACTTCACCTCAGATGGTTTTGGCAGCAGGACAGAATTTATTCAGTCATAGGGATCTGTGGGTCCTGTGCAGTACAAAGCCATTTATGACGTTAGCAAGACAGTGAATTTGTTGTGGTGGTTTTCTTATTGATTTTCTCAAAAAATATTACAGAAATGAGTGTAACTTTTATTTAGAGAGTAACACCTATATGCATACAGGCAGGACTGTGTGAAGAGGTCTTGGACTGATGTGGTGTAACTCAGGATTTTTGGGGCGAGGTTGGTTACATGTTTCTGTCTTCACTATTAAGAGAAGTAGAATTGGTAACAGGTGCCCCATGTGTGGGCACACTATGTTTGGTACAAGCACCAAGCAAAAGAATTTCCTTCTCCAAAAGGCATTAAAGCTTTGGGTTTTGTCTAGTTATAGAAGTTTTTTTTAACACATTTGAACTTAGACAAGCTAAAACCAGTTTCTCACAGGCTTAGCAGCTTGGGTTTTCTAAAGGGAATTTGGATAGACTGTTAATGTAAATTTACACTACTTCCCTCATACAATGATGTGCTAGAAAGATGCTTCTCACCATCATTAAAAACCAGGCACATAAAACTATCTGCCTGTTCATGTACATAGAATGGTATGCTCTGATTTCTCTCATCTAATCTCCCCTGAATCCCTGGCAGCGCACTTCAACATTGTCCTTTTTTTCTCCATTATTTTCTAGCAAATACTTATACAAAGTCAGGTCTTCAGCAGTATAGTATTGGTTTGAATCCTGAATGCAAAAGAGAATTGAACTCATTTTTCTCATACATGTGAAGTAGAAACCTTTTAATTATACTATATATAGCAGTAGACCAAGTAAGCCTGTGTTGTTTTACTGAACCATCTTATGTAGATCATGCTAAAACTTCTGGATTCATTCTTGTATGAATTTGGTTTTCCAAAGAACAATTATTTACCCAAACTGCTCTTATTCAAGGCTTAACTTGGTCCTTTTCGGAAGTCATTAAGAAGCATATGAGTCTGGAATTTCCTTAGTTTCCATAATAGCAGCAACCAAAAAACTCACAAATTGCAAAGGACACCAACTTTTCTTTGTCTTTACCAAATTTAGAGAAGGTTTGCCACTATTCCCATGTGTTTTTTCAGCATCTCTTGGCTAATATCAGCAGGTGACAAGGAATGGCCAGCATGGTAGCAAGGAAAGGATTTTCTCTATGCCATAATTCAGCCCAGCATGGTAATGTTGAGGTGAAAGGGATGTAGGTCCCTTTTAACACTGGAGCTTCATCTCCCCTTGGAATAATTTAGTAAAGGGATTTCCTTGATCCGTTTCCATCAAATGGAGTGTCTCAAGTATCAAATTCTTTTCCGGGAGTCAGTGATACTAATCTTCAGCACAGACATTGCAGCAGATTGCGTGCAGAAGTCAGATATGTGGTAAAGGGATGTCATTATGCCCACCAGCCAAAAATACATCTACCTGTCAGACAAAACGAGGCCTTGCTTCTTTCGTCTGTGCCTTGTCAGTAAAAGTATAGTTGATATTATTGATGCTATATGAAAATATGAAGTTACTGCCTGTAAAATGTCAAGTTAATGCCTGTTTGAGAGGACACCAGAAAATCCATATGTTTCAGTCTCAGGCTGCATATAGATTTGTTGCCAAATTTCTAAAACACACTGCTAATGGTGTTTTGTCAGCTGTGAACCCTGTAGATACAGGATTACATCCTGGACCCACTAAAGTTGGAGTTTGGGGGGTTTGGCCAGTTACCTAAGGACTGAGCCATAGCACCAGCAAATCACGACTTACATGAGGTTTTGAGATAGTACAAAAGAGCGCTTGCAAAAGAAAGACAATTCTGTCTCACCCCTGCTTCTTACTCAGCCTCTCTTGCAGTGCAGCCTTATATGATCCAAGAGTACATCTTCCTGCACTCCCTCTTGCAGGAATTTTTGTGTGCTTTAAGGGTATCAGTCAAAAGGCCCTGAAACCTGTTCTCCTTTGTCTTAGCTTTGTTTTAAAAGAGTATAGCTATGTAAGCATGAATAGAATTTATCCTTATTTACAGATGATCAGGCCTAGTAGGCAAACTATCCTTGAGTTACACCAAACTCCAGTAAAGCCAGTGGAGTTGCATCAGTTTAGCTGAGAAATGAATGTTCATCTCTCATTCCAGCATGGGCTGTCTCCAGTCATTGTTTTCATCTGCTGCTGCCTCTGAGCCACCAGCTTTCTGCCTGTTCATGTTTGAATCCTTTGTTTTCCTCACCACCTAATCTGTATCCAATGGGCAATGCGTTTTTCCTCAGATATTTAATATTGATTAGGTAACTGAATTTAAATTTTAGAACTATGAAAGTTTGGAAACATCTGCAGACATTGAATAAGGTCTGTTTTCTCTTCCACAGTCTGCGAACAGCTGGAATCCTCAGCCTGAAAAGACTTCTTTGTTTCCCAGGTTTCCATTACACATTTTTGTACCACACATGCAAACTATCCAGGCCTATGAAAGAGGGACAATTCTTATTTTTGTGAAAGATGTTTGCCATTTTCCATTCTGTGCTCTTCAGACCTCTCCTTGTCCAATAAATGTTAAGTTGTTAAAACATTCCTATTTTTCCCTCTGCAGCTATATTTTTAGTACAAATACTGGGCCAAAGTTTGGTTTTGCACCAAATTTAATCCTGTCACACACAATTAACATCAGCAGGGTTTCTCTAGATTTGTGTTGAGGCGTGACACAAATTTGCTTGTTAGTCTCTCCCACGGAAGCTGTAGAACAAATAGGGCATGTATTAACTGTGGTACCCACTAATAATTTTATCAGTAGCATTGGTAAAGAGCTGTATGTTTCTTTTTTTCCCTCATATTTGTAAACATAAAGTATGTTAGGTGAAGATTTACTCCGCAGTCTTTTACTGAACGTAAATCTTGTCTTGATTCGTGGCTTCACTGATGTGCCTCTAATTTTCCATGATTAACCCTATCAAAAAGTGGTCTTTAATAGCATGCTGGGCATGTTGCTAGTGTATGAAATTCTGTAATAAAAATGTTACATAGATAACATTTGCTTTTGAGTATTTATCAGTACTTTGATCTAAAATCCTTGGAATAATAACTGTGTCTGTTCAATGTCTTTCTTATTTTGTCCAAGGTAAGAGAATCCTTTTCACCATGTAGTACTTGGTTAAGGAATCACTGAGTATAGATAGAAAACTCTATGAAACTGAGTGATGATTGCCACTTCCTAGAGTTATATGACAATGTTTTCAGACCTGGTACTACACTCAAAAGATTGAGTTATAATATGTAGATGTTCTTTGTCTTTGCAATTTTACACTCATAGCAAACTGAGGGACTGTAGAAGGTTGCTTAGTCTACAAGGGCAGGAGGAACTACACTGTACTGTACTATACTGTGCTATATTTTACTATACTTTTAGCTCTTCCTGATGGAAAAAAATCCAGCTTGATACTGAAAACATTCCATGAAATCTCTGTTGCTTTCCCATGTTGTGTATTCCAGGCTGAAATAACTTGACGCTTTGAAAAGTTTTCCTGTGTCTTCTCTGAATCTCTGTCCTTTTTCCTGCCACAGTGCACTGTGCAGAACAGCATACATATCTCCTCTTTGCAACAACTTCTCACTTTTTTGAATAGACAGACAAAAAGTCTGTAATAATTAAGGCATTTTGACTGAAATGCAGAGCAACCTGGATTCAAAGAACTTTCGGTGACTGTGTGCAATGATACTTGAAAAGATCTGGAACAAATATAAGTAGAGCATTTATCTGTGCCATACTTTTAATCAGCCTTCTGCATGATCCGGAGAAGTTACCAACTCTGGATTGACTAGGAGGAGGTTTTCTTAGGGAAAGACAAATTAGGATTACATGGACAGCAATGTACAAAACTGGTATTGAAAACTGTCTTAAAATCATGCATCTGATTAACAGAGAAGGAGATCAAAATTAGGGATATGGATTAACTAAGGTATGTCAAACTTTTTGGAATCACACCAGCAGAATGATAATGACAATAACAAACACTAATGGCCAAACTAGTTAAAAGTCAAGTTTTCTAATCTTAAATCTATTTCCACTGAGGGCCTAGGTTAAGGACAGGGTGCTGATGGTTTTTTAATTTTTTGCAGAAACACATGTTCCCACTAAACCATCACCTTTCGTTCTGTGTGCACAATCCCTTAATGGAATTGACTGCTTATAGAGTAAGTTCAAGCACAGATTTTAAAAGCAAAGCTGCTTCATTATTATTAAGAGGATATGTCATATTAACATCACATTTGTACTGCCCTTTCAGGAGTACGAAATACCTCATTTCAAAGGGCCATTTTAAAAAGACTCCTGTGTTAGCTATTTGCATCAATTTAATTTCCTGAATCTTCCCACTTCCTCCTCTCATTTCTAGGTATTCTCTCCCCTTTACCTTGTTACATTGACAGTATTTTTCTGGTCATAAACAGAAATGTGACATCTCTGAATTTTACTTTATTCCAGTTAAGACAAGAAGAGCACAGGAGCTCAAATAAATTATAACTCTGAATAATACTAGTTAGAAAAGAATGCCAAAGCTTCTTGGCAAACACATTTGTGAGCCAGAGCCAGAGAACCAGAAACTAATGTCTAGTAAAAGATGTCAGATTCAATTCTTGCTGCCAATGTCTGGCAAGAAAAATCTGCTCAATAGATGTTTTACCTCATATGACCCATTTGGCACTTAGAGCAAGGATGCCTAATCATCAGAAAGACAGTGCAGGTAAATTATATGGAAAGCATGTAGTACTTCCCCTACATCCCATTTTTTGCATACTATTCTTCTCTGGATTTTAACACTAGGCATTTATCCATAATGGTACTGTCAGGGTCTTACAGGAACCTTGATCTGCTTAAAATAGTGAAATATTTGGGATTTGAATCATTTCTGGCAGTGGATGCTAGCCCAGTGGGTTCAAAAGAGCTTCTGCTCTTCTTCACTGACACTGTATCTCTGTGACTCAATTTTCATAAGGGATTGAATTTGTGAAGTCCTTCTATTTCTGTGAGAAGTTCAAAATTCTTTCTCTTTGGCTTCCTCACTTCCAAAAGAGACACCTTTTTCCTGGTTTACTACCTCTTGAAAGTGATTTAAATTCCACAGACTCTTGAAGATAGTTGTTTCTGTCTCCCCAAAGCTGCAAGTACCTGGGCAAGAAAGCAGTTTAATTTGCTGCTCTGGTTGAGACATGTATGTGTAACAATATTGCTCTAAGGGAGAAAGGCCAGGGAAGGACACTAGCCCACCTTCTGTAACTACAAACAAGGCAGATCATTTTTGTGATACCCAGCCAATGCACAAGTGACATTGTTGCACTTGAACAGATGTCTGCAAAGATGATGTACTCTCTGCCTGGGACTTGTGCCCCTTGCTTGGAGAGGCAATTCTGAATATGGCCACCCAAGGACCAGAACGTGGGACCTGCCTGGGGCTGGCTGTTTCTGGCCATGGAGAAGGTCAAGAGAAGAGGGAAGCTGGAATATAGTTATGTGCTCTGCCAATGTTGCCATAGAAAAGGGTTGGATAGAGATGGCAGTTTAGACATACATAAGCCTCAAAGCCGCAAGTTTGTATCTTCCATTGACCAACACAGGCACATCAAGCAGTAGGTCCATGGCTGACCATCACTTAACTGACCTAGGCCACTGCCTATGAGGACTGTATCTCAGCCAGCTCTGAAGCTGAGCAATCAAAGCCATATGTTGGATTGTACGGTGTTATTTCAAGGGTCAGAACACATGATTTCTGTCAAATACATGAAGCAGAGCTAGCCACATTTCAACTCTTGTTCCAGAAAGTTGAGAGATTATGCGCTAGATTTTGATGGCCTATTGGAGCTATTATTGCTCAGCCCAAAGCAGCCTTGAGTAGGTCCTCACCTGTACTGACTGTGATGAAATGGCATGAGAGCAAAAATGGCCACCAAGTTTATCTGATTGGTGGGTAACTGGCAATTAACAGAAGATCATATTCCACAACAGCAATACCAGCACTAGAGTGGCATCTCTGAGAGTATGCTTTAGATGGCCTGATAAATTAGAGATGGTATTTTTAAAATGTTGTTTCTCTTAGGCTGTATAGAAGCTATTCCCTGTACAATAAGCTCATCATGCACAAACTGGCACAGCTTGGCGAACACATATTCCCCAGAAAAGTCTGAAAACAAATTAAGTATCATCTTCACTACTTATTCCTGAATAGATCTCCATCAGGCACTCTGTTACCCTGACAGCTTGACCCTAGTGAGGCCTGTCAGATGAAGTTGGCTATCTATAAAAAGCAGATACCAGCACATCTGCCTTGCCCTCTTTGACAAAAGAAGGAAAATAAACTGCAAATAAAAATTCCTGGACCCTTGGTAAAGGAACAAGACAAGCAGGCTGAAATTTTTGCCTACTTACCATAGAAAGCCCAAATAACGTGAATACCACCTGAATTCCCTGAATAGCATTCCATTAACATTCCATGGCAGTTCTACAAAGCCAAGAGATCAAATCAAAGCAAGAAAAGCATGCCCAAAATGATGCACAACTCAAGTTTGACCAGTTAACGTTGATGGGCAAAATGTTGATTGAGACCAAGTTGCTCAGTGCTTGCAGTGGTCAGCAGTGTCCCATTCAGAAGATCATTTCTCTATGATGCCCAAAATGTGCTCTACTTTGGTATCAGCAGCTTCTGTGGTCATCAGGGAGGCTAGTCCACATTAGGGCTGCCTAGCACATTTAGTCTAGCTGGCTGGAGACCAGCCATTTAAAAAAAAAAAAGAAGTTTTCAGTGCTGCTTGCAGTGTTCATGCCTGACAAGATTACTGACGGCCTATGCAACTCACAGATAGCAAAGACACAATTTTCGGTTTATAAAATCTGATGAATAAGCTGTCCCCTGAGGTTTGGCAGGACTTGCTAACTGCCTGAGATCTGCTGTAACTTTCTCCACTTGGCATAAACTCTCTGATATGGGATGCTTGAAAGTTACACAACTAAAAGCCATCTTTAACCACTCAAAAAAGCAGCCTTGTTTTAGAGACTCTGAAAACTACAATTCCAGCAGGAGCATATGGGAACAGTTGCAGTGAAAATCAGGCCATTGTCATAAATGAGTGCTTTAGGCACACAAGTCTGGAAAAAAAGGGCCAATAAACTGAACGGTATCATTAGTGAATGACCTGCCAGTGGCATTCAGTCGAAAGCTTGGAGATTGCAGTTTGGATTTCATTCACTGAGATTTGCATGCAACTTTTTTTCCCATCTGCTGTTTAAAGAACATTGTGGAACCACAGTGAGAATTTTTTTCTTTAGTTTGGGTTCTGTGCTTTGAGTGCATTTTTATGAAGCATGTGTTTGGCTAATAGTTGCAATTTCATCTTAGCAGCCTCTTTGATGACATGCATTTTTGAAACAGATCCTTGTGCTGACGGAGTGACATGTTCCAGGGTTAAGTGGGGCCCTCAAGACATAGCTCTGACTGCCTGCTGCTGGGGTCACCAAACTACTTCAGGGCTTTTATTTTAGCTCCCTGAATGACACCCCTTCTGATGGTTTTAGCCTTCAGCCACATTCTTTTCCTTCCTGAGAGACTTTTCCTGACTTTGCCATGCATACAGAAAACAGTGTTTTAACAATTCAGTCATTACTAGTTTTATTTTTTTCAGAGGCATTGTAATTAACCATATCCATGGGTTACATGTTGGTTTGCCCGCCAAAAATCAATACAACACAGCAAGTAAACATTGCTAGTAAAATTTTTACAAGCCAGAGTGATGTCCTAGTTTGCAGCCATCTCTCAGGAAGAGATGCACACATGTCTCCATTCAGCACTTAAGAAAGCTTGCTAGAGCAGAGCAGCCTACTCAGTCTCCAGGGACTGGTGTTTTACTCCCAGTTTATCAAGGCCATGTTCTTATGTTTCTTGCTTTGTCATTTGATCTCTCAGTGCTTCAGATCCCGCTCTGTAGAATGAGAATACTACCCACTCCCTGATCTTACAGTTTCTTGTTTTAAGATACAGCTTTCCAAGGACAAGGAGGCACTTTAATAATATGGTAGGAAATACCATGATTTTAATCCTGTCTACAAGGTGATACACTTATGAATCTCCTATTTTTAAGCAAACTTGCTCCTAACAAATCAAGAGTGTCATTCAGAATCAGCAGTTGTCTGTCTTCAAAGCTTCAAGGAAACCTCACTATTTGCCCTCCAGGTATTTGTCTGTTCCTCTTCAAGTTCACCTTTCAGGTTGTATTGTATGAGAATAAGATAAGAGGAAATCTATGTAAGTCTGAGGTCCTTGTCATTGTCTCCTTTGTCACCGTGTAAGTATTTCATAGTTCCTAGGATAGCTACCCCACTGTCACTCCTGTAAAGTAGGTAAAAGCAAGTACCCCTTTCACAGGTAACACTCCCTGCCTCTTATAAGGTGCTTTTTGGCAGTAGCCCTAGAGGAGCACTGAAAAAACAATTTCCCTGTTTTTCAAAAGAAACAAAGAAAAGAGTACAGATCAAGTGCATAATGCCCTTTTTTAGCTCTGAAGTGAGGCTTAAATAGAGTTTAGGTGCCAAGTCCAAGAGTGGAATCTGACTTTGTTAAGTACTCACATCCTCTAGCTTTGCCAAGAAAGGGTCTCCCAAGCACTAAACTTGTGCTTTTGCATATGCTCAGGACAGCTTCTGGTTTGGCAAGGCTCATCCATCCTAGATCTGCTGTTCAAGAGTTTAATCTGATGTCTTTGGTAATTCCTACCCCAGCCTTCTGCTACAGTCTAATTCAGGTATCATTTGTAAACTCATTTTCATAGGATTTATGAATTGCAGGTCAGACCAATTTGTAGTGTTAACAATACTGCTGTAGGAGCATTAGCAGATCTCCAGGGTTTACTCCTGAAAATCTTGAAAAGACATGTATTTCTTCTATGCATAGTTGATGTTCAGACATCATTTTGACTAAAGCAAAACATCTAGATCTCCTGAAGCAGTTTCCAATATCTTCTCACCAGACAGGCATTACTTCCTGTAGGCCAAAAATACCACTGATTAATTTGTCCTTATGCAAGGCAACAAGTAGTTACTCAGAACCAGAAACCACCCATCTGCTCCAGAGAAGATATAGATAGAACACATTTGCAAGAGAATGAGCATACCGTTGCAGAAATGGCAGGTTTTGAGACCTAAGAGGCATGGGGCTTTATGTCAGTGCTTCAGGAGATGGAAATGAGGCGTCAGAAAAGAAATGGAAGCATTATATTCCTGTTCCCTATAACACACAATAAATAATATCTGATATTCATGTTACCCTATATTTCATAGAATCACAGAATCATAGAATCATAGAATGTTAGGGCTTGGAAGGGACCTCTGGAGATCATCAAGTCCAACCCCCCTGCCAAGCAGGACCATAGAATCTAGGGCAGGTTACATAGGAACGCATCCAGACGGGTCTTGAAAGTCTCCAGAGAAGGAGACTCCACAACCTCTCTGGGGAGCCCGTTCCAGTGC
>JAVSBS010016401.1:0-28380 GCA_033124195.1 Coracias cyanogaster | reverse complement strand
GGTTAGTTTTCTTCAGCAGCCCGTCTAGTCTTGGTACAGTTCACAAAGACAGGCCAAGTCCTGGCACTGACCATATACTGTCATATATAGATGCTGGCTAAAAGAAAAGTTAAAACATGGTTGCTTTTCCTCAAATTTTGAGTCCTGAGAGGCTATTAGAATGCATCGTCACAGCCCCTCGAGATTCCTATGTTATCTCCCTAGCTTACTTAAGATAACCATTCAGGTATGTTCAAGTTTGATACCAGTATAAATGCAGACCAAGCATAAATCAGAACCAGAATAAATTGGGACCAAACATGTTTTCAAATGGATCAACCTTGGCTTGATGTTGAACAGAAACCATGAATTATATAAGCTGCAATCTTAACCTATTCTTCCTGAAGCCAGATTTTAAAAGGAAATCCATAAGAGCAGTTAAAATTGCAATGTGGAGTAGATTCGTTTCTAGAACCTAGGAAACAACAGTTAGATAAAACTTACCTGGACTGTTATTGCTTAATTAAATATACATTATAGAAAATCACATTAGAATAAAGGCTTAACCTGATTAAAGCGTAGTGCATTAGTGCTTCCCGGCTCATTCAGGAACCCACAGAGCCATCGCTTGGGATTGTTTGGAGACCACAACATGTAAATATTGAAAGAGGCCTGTGGTGGGATTCTTGTTTGGGTTTTGTTTTACACATACCACTGAAGGTCATTGTGAGTGTTTTCATGGGATAGAATCCGATTTTTTTTCCTTCTTGTCAGTGAAGTCGTGAGGGGAGCAGAAGTTCACTATCTGCTCTTTGCTGGACATAGAATTCTCTCACAGATGACAGAAGGGACGGCTGCTTTTCCTGTCACATTGCGATTAAAATACATATCCTACCTCAGGGGATTTTTTAATTTTTTCTAAGTTATGTTAAATAGATGCATCAGCATTAACTGACAAAGTAAGTAAATCTGAGCTGTACTGACAAATGGATACCTCCTTTCAACATACTGTTGGGTTGGAGAACCTTTGGAAATACAATGGGTCATAATAGGTACCAGCTAGCAGTGAATCAGACCATAAAATAAAAAGAATGCACAGGATCCAACCTATGTCAATAGGCAAACAACTTCCCTTACGTGATGGTTGTCACCATTTCCCTTACATGGACACTGCTAATGTTTGTCTCCTAAAGTCTTCACTGAGAAATGTTATGGGTTTCACTGGAAGACACTTTCACATTATATAGACTTTTTTTTAAAAACCAAACCATTAACTGATGATTTTTTTCATAGTTTTAGATAGAAATTTAGGAAATTCAAAGTTTAAATGAAATCTTCAAATAATAAGTGAGCCTCTCAGGTTTCATTTGGTTTTTGTTTTGTAAGACTCTTGATTCCTTTGAGTCTAGAAAAGTTCATTTTCAATATTCTGATGCATGCTATGAAGGGTCACCTTAGCAGTTTTATGGGAGCACCTGTCCTGGTAGAGAGAGGCTACCAAAAAAAGAATAAAAAGTGAAACAATAGGAAAATGTTCAGGTACCATCAGGCTGTCTGACCTTGACAACAAGGCAACCTTCTGCCACCTCAACCCCCACTTCCCATCCCATCCTCCCTGAAAAGATGGCTCCCTGTTTTCCCATCAAGGTCTCACTCACGAGAGGTGGACAGAAAGGCTCATATGGCATGGTACAGGCGTTGAAACAAGAAGACAAGTCTAAGACTTGTGTAACTCCCTGCAGAACTTTTGAGATCTTGGGGTAGCAATGAGAGGAAGTGGCCACAGTGAGTTGGGATTGCACTCAAGATGATGATAAAGAAAAGCTTTTGTTGCTTTTAGAAATTCATTTTGCTGAGCACTGATGGGAGCATCATCAGATACTACGGCCAGATTGCTTAGGCCTATGTGCAGTATGCAGAAGAATATTTAAGGCAGTAGGTCATAAAAGTCCAACCAAGGACAAGACCTAAGATGCCTCTTCTTTCACTGGTTTATCATGCCTACTACTAACACCACTGGTTTCCCATCAAACAACAGATGCTAAGTTCTATACTTCTTTTCTCTACCACAACTGTACCATCTGTGCTGCACCCATGTAAGAATGGTACATCTCTACCTTGGGAAAGTTCGGTGACAAAAATCCTGTGTTTTCTCTGAAGGATAATGGTCCATCAGTGGAGTCTGGGGACTTGACGGTTTTAACCTCTAAATCAGCACTGGACAAGAGCTGCAAATTGGAACAAGATTCCATGGATCATGCAACTAATCAGGCTCATTTGTCCAATTGCTCACAATTAATCCACATATGAACTCCACATCTAACAGCAGTCAGTTTTCAGGTTCAAGAGATCAGCAATAGACTGTTGAGTTCTTATGACATCAACCTAGATTAATTTATTTCTGAGACAGATTGTTCTACAGCTGCAAGTCAAGATGTCCTTTTGTCCTTCAGCAGTTGGAAGGAAAAGTAGTAAGTGAAACTGACTGGGAGAAGATCCAGATGCAGGTTTGTTGGCTATTTTTTTTCCCCCTTTTTATCTTTTTTGTAGTTTTGCATTTATAAGCTCTT
This sequence comes from Coracias cyanogaster, assembly GCA_033124195.1. NCBI lineage: Eukaryota > Metazoa > Chordata > Aves > Coraciiformes > Coraciidae > Coracias > Coracias cyanogaster. Next base: position 25,831 of record JAVSBS010016401.1, on the reverse strand, counting down.
CTATGCCTTTTTGAGGCACGGCAGTATTTTCAGCACAGTTGAATGTTTTCTGTTTTCTTAAATTTTGGTCTATCTGTTCCAAATCAGAAATATGAAAATTTTTACAGTCCTGTTATGGTTTAACTCCAGCCAACTCAGCCCCACGCAGCCACTCACTCACTCCCACATGGTGGGATGCGGGAGAGATTCGGAAGGGTAAAAGTGAGAAAACTCGTGAGTTGAGATAAAGGCAATTTAATAAGTAAAGCAAAAGCTGCACACACAAGGAAAGCAAACCAAAGAAGGTGAATTCCTTCTGCTACTTCCCATCAGCAGGCAGGTGTTCAGCCATCTCCAGGACAGCAGGGCTCCATCATGCCTAAGAGTGACTTTGGAAGACAAATGATGTTAACTCCCACCATCTTCCCCATCCTTCCTCTTTCCCCAGCTTTCTATGCTGAGCATGACATCATACAGTCAGAGCTATCCCTTTGGTCAGCTGGGGTCAGCTGTCCCAGCTGCACCCCCTCCCAACTTCTTGTGCACCCCCAGCCTACTTGCTGCAGGGGGGTGTGAGGAGCATCAGAGACCTTGACTCTGTGTGAGCTCCGCTCAGCAGTAACTAAAACATCCCTGTGTTATCAGCAGTTTCCAGCCGAGACCCAAACCACAGCCCCACACCAGCTACTATGAAGAAAATCAACTCTAACCAAGCAAAAAGCAGCCCAAGTTCAGAGGTTTACCTCAGCAGCATCTCTTCTACTTAAAGAGCCCAAAGAGCCTGTAGACAAAGTTGAGAATCAAAATGTTAATACTTTCTCAAAATCTATTACAGTCATAAAATTTGACTATTTGAATCAGCATATTGCTGATCAATTTTTTCACCGCAGGTTGGTTGATCTGTTTTCACTCAGGCATTTTGGCAAGAAGTATCTGACTGTCCTGTCTGCATCATGCCACTCAGTCCTACAGTTCATAATAATCCTCAAGTGTTGATACATCTGGCTCATAATGAACTACCTCACAGGTCATAGCTGATAACCGGGGGAGGAAGGAGGAGAGAGGAATCCAACTGCTTGACACCAACTACTGACAGGATAATTTAGAATGCCACAGATTTTTTTTTTCATTGCTTAAAAGAAAATTTTAAAAAAAGGAAAACTCCACTATGAATCACATCTCAACTTTATTGAAAACACAGTAAAAAAAAAAATCTTCCTACAAAACATTCAGTGTAACATTTCAAACAAAGGAAAAAACACATTACCACTGCTTTTCACAAAAAATTTGACCTGGCTGAGGTGGAGAGTATTTTCATTTAGTTCTGTAACACAGCAAAGTGTCCACAGTTGAGAACATTGTAACACATGTTTTTAGATGACCAAAATAAATCAGGAAAGGTTTGTTGGGGAGAAGGTACGCACACAGAAAATCGTTCTGATTAAAGTAACACTAGAGGGGTAATCTTTCATCTGGGTTGTACCTTGGTCCAAGATACAGCCATGTGAAAGAAAAACCAGTCCCTCAAGACCGCAGAGTTTCAGCACAATTTGGACCAAGAGGGCACCACTGATTCTATTAAATATCTCAGCCTCACACGCCATTAAGATTGTGCATAATTTATCTTGTAAACTGAAATCTTAACCAGTAACACTGCAGTGAAAAACCTGAAAGTGCATGACAGAAGATACTCGCAGCCACTGTTACAGCACCAGCAGCAACCCCAGTTGAGAACTGTATTTTCATGGTTGCTTCACCCAAGCCCACACGAAATTGATCCCATGTGATCAGATGGCGCCAGCAGCACTCTGAGAATAGCCTCAGTCTCCTCAGCAAGAATTCTAGAGACAAAGCTTTATGAAGATAAGAGCAACGCATGTTTTCTGTTTAGGTAGCACAGGGTTGGGTTCCTAACCCCACAAGAATGTAAAGGAAGTCCAGCCCTATCTTTTGTGCCCAAGTATGTGTTTCGTATACTTTAAAACTTCAAACCCATGACCCAAATGTATCTTTTTTTTTTTTTTTGAAGCAACAGAAGTCAGGCCAAATAAGACAAAAAATACTTTTAAACCTGCCTTAAAAAAAAAAAAAGTGGCTCAACTTTGTTTTGCTCTATAAACGCCGGGGAGGAAAAAAGTTATGCACACAGATTTTGTGAATCTAAGTATTTTGGCCCAGACTGGGAAAACAGAAGTTGTGCGACAGTTAATTTTCTCCTTAAGCATTTAAACATATCCGTCATATTCGCAACACTAGTGCCATCATCATGCTGCTTTTCTGAATGATCATTTTACATGGAGAAAGAAGGTTCAAAACACACTTATACACATGAAATGCACCAGCTACAGAAAACACATGAAGGGTCTTACTGTGGCACCAGGCAGAGTCGGACTTTGATCAAAACACGAGTTACATACTGGCGACACTGGAATGATGTGGCTCAATCTCCAATCAAGGAAGGCAGCAAGGCACACTGAGAGCTGGGGTCTTTACAGATCACAAGGAAGATAACTGAAGAGTGGTTCCACAGAACGCCAGCTACTTCTGCAGTAACTGCATCAGCACAGGCCTAAACCAGCTGTATGGGCCTGTCATTCTCTCACTGAGAAGTCAGCCTGTTGCCTCACACTAGTGGAACGTAAAAGCACATATACATGCAACAACTAAACCATTTTCATCCCACTCCTGATTCAAACTTACATGAGCTCTTGGTCATTTGGCAGAGGACCTACTCTAATGACAGGATTGTTTTCATGGAATCCAGTGGTACAAACTGACCAAGTACAAATGAAAAAATACAAACACTCTCATGATGGAAGAACATTTCTAACTAGGGAATGTCTCTGTATAGACTAGGTGGGAGAAGAAATATTAAAATCAAAGCAAGTGCCCCAACACTTCAGTAGCTGATATCTATGGCAGCAATGAATATATGAGGAAAGCAAAATAAAGCATTGTTCCTGAAAGGAGCTTCATCCAGTGATGCCGACTATAAATCTTAATGTAACGGGGGTACGGAAGCAACAGCAACACTTAGGGTTAATAAACAAGAAACATTAGAAGCAATTTAAAAGCAGCATCCCAAAGTGCTCACGTAGGTACAAATGAATGGTCAGATACCTAAAGCCTTTAAGAATCAAGATTTCCTAATTTCTATGTTTATGTGTGGCCTTCATACAGCTATAGCTTTTAAATAGCTTCAAGTTAGGTATGTCAGGATTATCAACACTGACAGGATCTTTCTGACACCATCCCTTTGACTGTTTGGAGTCACCTTCTATATTTGTTAAAACATTTAATGCTATGTATATATAAAAAAAATCTATGATAAATATAATCGAAAAAGTTATTTAGAAAAATACAGTAATTAATACAGAACTAGCAAAAATCCTCAGGTTTTCTGTTGCCAAGACAGAGCTATCTTCAAAAGCTCATAGGCTTCTATAGATTTGAAGTCACAGATACTGTTGCACTGTGAATCACAAAACAGGTTTTAAGAATTTATAGAGTTCCTTTCAGTGTTAGGGAATTAGCAGCATATTTAGAGAACAAACAATTAACTTTCATATATTAATGATATATCTTTTGGGTTTTTTTTCCTCTTTTAAAGAAGAGGTTTAGGTGCTTCAGTTGTGAAACATTTCAAAAAAACCTTCCCATAGAAGTATTTCTGGTGTGTATTCTTACAGATCATACACCAGATCTGTGTAGATTCTTCTTGTTGTTACTTCATATTTTGTCTACATGAAGAAGAGTATTTGCTCTTAACATCAATTTAAATATATTTTTAGTAATACGGAATTTTAAAGACAGACTAGAAAGATAATAGAAAACAGACTTGTCTGCAGAGGTGAGCTCCATGTCATTCCCCCCAAGGCCTCCCCATTTATTGAGAATTCTGCAAGTCACCTTTAGTGTTAACTCCCCACAAGATGTGTTCTCCTTCCCAAGATTCTGACCAATACTGTCAGGCTTTAGCCACTAAAATAAAACTTGTGAGAGATGCTCTCTGGATGTGGTCTGGGGGAGGAAAAGGTTCTACTCAGAATCATGCAGCATTCTTGTGAGAGCAAGAAGTTGTTCCAACACAGAGTGGCCTGCACAGAAACATACAACCAGAACATCCGGAATGACTTAGTCCCAACAAAACAGAGCTGGAAGTGGAAAGCTACAGTTGAAGAACATGACAGCTATCACCTGGAAACCCCAAGCATCTGTAACCTCAAAAGTAACCAGTTCAGTGAGTAGAACTGTGTGTGGCAGATAGACAAACGATGGGCTGATGTCCTAACATCTTGAGCAGAAAAGGAACATCACAAATTCTTACAACAGTGTCAGAGACTGTTTTGCTGGAGATATGGGCACTGAGCAAGGCAGAATGAGGTGGCAGAGGTTATCACCGTCTGGGTGGTGGCTGTTGGCTTAGACTGCTCGCCCTGAATGAGATGAACTCAAAAGCAGCATTTCTTTAAAGTTCAAATGCAACTGAAGTTACTTGCCAGTTTACCAATCATAAATTCAGTACTCGGGAGCTCAAGATTTCAGCCCCTGAAATACACAGCTTGGGGAAGGAGGTTAGTGTATGCAATAGTCTCAAGTCAGCACTAAAATAAAAACTAAACCACTAATAGTAGGGGATAGGGAATCTCATTCCTTAAAGCATTTAAAAGTTAACAGTTCACATCAACACTTTTTAAAACAAAACTAAGCACATTTCTTTTTGAAAAGGTTATGTACTGTCTCTGCTGAAATGACTTTACCTATATTAAAAGAAATTACTATTTTAAAAATTAGAGCATCTGTGAAACAACAAGATTTAGCTGTCTTCCTGTATTTGGTATTTCAAAATTGTAGATGTTGGTCCACTAAGCATAAGGCTCTCATGCTGTACGTACACCACCTGAGCCCATCCCACCTCTGGAAGAAGAAGAAAATAAAGAGAAAGGAAAATAACCTTGAATGTTCTTACAAAATTCAAGGCAAGTCACATGCATGAAGAAGCCAATTACTCTTTGCTTCTACCTTAGTCCTTTCTAATTTAGATTGTAAGTTCTTTAAGAAAAGGGCTGTCTTGTTTTTACTACACAGCAGTGGGCACACGTGAGCACCTCAAGTAGCGTCAGCTGCTGGAGAGACACAGGAGCAAGCAGGAGAGACCTGGTGGGACAGGCGAGGGCTGCAGCTCCCTTCGCGCTCGTCACTCCTGGTGACTTACCAGAGAAAGCATCATCCTGCAGCACCCGCTCACGTGTGCACCCCAGTAAGCACACGGCTGCATGAGCTCCTGCCTGCACAGACTCGACTGCAGTGACAACCATGCCTCTGTGGCACTTTGGAACCAGACAAAGAAAGCAACTTGTCAAATCCTTTAATTTCTATGACACTAAAACAGTGTAAAAGGTATGGGAGGAACAGGGCCAAAGATAAACATCACATTACAGACAGTAAACAAAGCTTTCTATGAATGCAAAATCTGCTACTTGTACAGTAACCAATACTATTATTCCTTAGCTTAAAGTGATAACTACATGTGCTTTATGCTTAGAAATCCCACAATACTACAGTTCTGCCACTGCATCTAATATTGTGCTACCAACACAGAATAAAGCCAAGAAACAGCCAACTTAAAACATATAGGTTACACCTATTTTTTGGTCTTGTGTGGTATCTAGTTGATAGTTGAAGATGGAAACATTTATGTGCTTTTTGCCTCCTAAGAAGCGAGGCAGATGTTAATGTTACTAAGATCAGCTGTATATACCTTGAAGGTATAGACCACCTGACTCTACATGAGTCAAAATACTAGGAATGTATCATCAACATCCATTAATGAATTACCAGTTGCTTGTATTTAAGTGACCATATGCTTCTGTGAAAAGTATATAGTGACCTGCATCTTATAGGTAGTATATCTGTAGCATTGTAAAGAAGTTTTGCATAAGCGTGTCATTTTCAAGGCCAAAGGCATATTTTAATGTGGGCAGTGTCACAATAGAAACAGTTGATTTTAAAACAAACGCTGTCAGCAGCTGCACAGGGTAGTTCTGAATTTCTGACCTACCTTGGAAACCACAACCACCCATCCTCTGTATTTCTGTGTAAAATCTTCACTAGCTTAGCCTTAGCCCACACCTCTCCCCAGGTGCAGAATCCAGCAGAAGGAGTGGGAACAGGCATGGCTGTTTTGAAAGAGTTTTAAAGTCTTCCCTGAAACTTCTGTGCTTATCAACAGGACCTGTCTCTCTGCTCAAATTAACTAACTGCCCAACTCACTTTCAGAAACCATATACTCATTATAACCTTCTATGTTTTTGGATCATTGATGCCAGGAGAAACATCTCTCCAAAAGCATGAAGAGCAAGACCTACATTGGTTCACACTCCCTAGATTTATTCCTTAAATTCATTTCTTCAGTTTCACACAGTATATTTAAATAACTGTCTGAAAGTTGTAATAGAAATATTTTAATAAAGCTAACTAGCCTCACACACCACAATTCATCAGCCCTACTAAAACACAAGGACAATTTTGGTCACACAATCACTTGCATGGACAAGTGGATACATTTCCATTATCTTAAACTATAATGCTAATACATAAGGCTACAAGCTCTGAGAATACCTGAATGATGCCCATAATAAGTTTCTCAATATTTTAACTGTAAACAGATTTTTAAAACAACAGCTCCCTGTTCTTGGTTGCAGAACTTTGACTCAGATAAAGATTTCCCATAAGATGTCAGCATCAAACTCAAACAACAGAAAACATGCTTGTGGGATCTTAGTGAAAATCAGGCAATTTTACTCTGTCTTCCAAGACTCAGTACAACACATCAATAGTCAGTTTAATAAGTCTTGAATTTATACTAATCACACAAAAAAAAGAGTAACTCTCTAGATTCATATTTACTACAGCAATATTTACATTATGCCCCAGTTGAAGTCAGAAAAGGCAGCTGCAAATAAACTGAGAAATCCTCATGTACACTGGAGCTTGATTTTCAAAGCACTACATGGGAAAGAACAAAATGAAATCTCACATTCACACACACAGCAGTAAGGTCTGCAGCCCAGAGCAGTCATCTCAGGAGAACAGCCACAGAGTTTCTGACACAAGGGTTATCTCATTTTGGAAGCCACACTGGAGAGCCAGTTGTCACCGCTTCATCTCATTAAGACCTCAAACTACAGACAGACAGACTTCTTTTACAGAAATGGGAAATCAACAGGATCATTATCTGACTCACTACATAATGGGCACACACTGAAGGTGTCCCCATTCCAATCTCTTTGAAGATTACCTGTGGCAGAGCAGAACAAAAGTGCAACCAGACTTTTAATACTTGCTTAGGTTTTGGTTGGTGGGTTTTTCTTTACTATAAACTGCTTAAAGGATTCCTAAGACTGCAGTAATGGTAAGAAAAAGGACATTACCACCCACTGATGCCATCTTGAGTCTAAGGCCTCTGAGCAGTTAAACTATAACACTGCAGAAACCTGTACTATCATGATCGAACACACAAGTTTTACTTACCAGGCCACCTACATCATGTCTATAAGCTTAGAATTTAATTTACGATATCTACACATACAGGTCTATATACATGTTCATGTGTACATTAAAAAACAGGCTAGTGAAAGTTACTGGATTATGCCACTGAACAGAAATCCTGGTAACTATAGTAAAAATTCAGAGAAATAATTTACTTCAAATTAAAGAAGATCGTAAAAAAATTGTAATTGCAGCCTCCTAGGCCTGTGCTACTTGCATTGATTACAAGTACTGCTTATACACAGTAGTTCATAAAGAATTTTACAGGGATGTACTTGGTAGGGTAAGTGACCTCCATGGCACAATAGCTTACAGAACCGTAAGAGCTGTGACAGGGGGTCTACACAGCTTTTTACAAAGCATATTAGGCTCAGATTTAACATTGAAGTTAATCTCCATCTTGTAATTCACTCTATTCGGTAAGACATTGTCTGACTTGCAGTAAAGCAACCTGGCATTTATAGCTACGAACAGAAAGCTGAAAACGCTGGCCTTCCGAGACAGCTTCATGACATCAGACTGTGAGCAGCCTACTGAGTCCAGCATTAAAGGAGCTGCGACCTCTACCAGTTACTGTCATTTTTAGCACATTCTCAGTGGAACTGTTTACCTACTGTCAAGGATACCTACGCTAGGCAGTTTACATTTCCAGTAAGGGTCATACTGGGCTTCAAGTAGATCTTTTTTTCTTTTTTTTTTTTTTTTTTTGTGTTGTTGTTACACAAGTCCCAGAGTTACTCCTTACAGCTGTGTCTGTATAACACAGGAGGTACTGTGCATTCAAATGGTAGCAGGTCTCTATCTAAAGATGTGAGACTCAACAAATAAAAAGGAATACATTGCTCTCTTCAGCTTCCAGTCTTCAAGGCACCTCCTGCATTAACTTACTCAGAAAAAAAACAAGCAGACCAAAAGCTCACTGGAAAAAGAAGAATCTTATATACCTAACTTCCTTAGAAGCACACAGCATCAAAAAAATGAGACAAGGTTGGACCCAAATTATGAACAAATAAAACTAAAACAAAATGCTGATGAGATGACTGGAATGCCGTGAGGTTGATGTTTTCAGCTCTGTTGATTGCAGATGATTGTCAATCACAGTGTTTTCTGATGCCCATTTGCAGACGGCTTTGTCTCCGTGTCTCTTGGATTGTTTGACAGATGAAGTTTATCTAATCCTGCAAAACATGACATATTAAGGAAATACCGAGATTGTCCCACTTTTATGCATACAAGTATTCAAAATAATACATACAAACCAAATTCTACTTTGAGATTAAGGACTTTGCATTTGCTGAAGACCAGAATTTACATTCTAGCTCAGGTAAGAATTACTTATGGGAAACTCCCTCAGTTGGGTTTCAAGTGAGAAGTCCATTACCGTGGGCAAGCATGGAAAGGAGAAACTCAACTTCTCATTGCCTAAATCACAGACTTAGATGTTAAGAACTGAGAAAGACTTGTAATCCTTTACTCTGTCAACCCACAAAGACCAAAATAATTAGCTAAAGTATATCATCCATCTGAAAAGTGGGCATTGCTGATGTTAAGATCATTGGTGATGACCACATCACCTGCCTAAATTGTTAATATGTCTAATAGTAATTTTAGGCCTACATTATTACTAATTTGCTTATCTCCATTTCCAACCATTTGTTCTTATTGCATGGTTCCCTACTACGAGTGCTAATTAGTCTCCCATCCTGCTCCAGGCAAGTAGTAAACTACTCTTTTTTGAGGGGATGAGGGGAAGTGAGGAAAGATGGTAAGTTTAACCATATTTTATTCACAAGAGGCATGATGTCAGTCCTGCCTTGCTTGCTACAACTTCTCTCTGAATTCTCTTGTAAAGTCTCTAAAAGTAAGGATCAAAAATGGAAAGAGCTTCTAACTCATTAGCATAGACCATACTGAACATTTCACTGAAGTCCACAACATACCAAGTTAAACTTCTTGCATCAGCAGAATTCCAACATTGATTGCACTACTGAAAAAACCCAAAATCTACTCATTATTGTAGAATCTGTAAGTCACAACATTACATGAGTCCTTTTGGTCACAGGCCTGAAGCAGGAATTTACCTTCCACTAAGTAGCTATGACCACCAACCTCTAGTCCTCTGTCCCACTGTTTTCAGCATGGGGGAGAAATGAGCACCCAAATTTTGGTTCTCATTCTTTGACTTCCACGTGACAGTTTTTAAACATACACTTTGTTATGCACAGCACTGAAAACAAACCCAGTTTGTGTCAGGAACCTGCACTCTTCAGGATTTATACCTCCCTGGCTGTGTCAAATGCAAACTTCTTACCAATTACTTTGTGCCTCCATTTTGATCACAATACTTAGACAAAATCACACAATGTGAGAGCAAGAGGACAAATAAATCCCTAAAAAAATCCACTAGAATGATACCATCCAGAGACCATTATCCTACCACATCTGCATTCTGAAGTTTGTTAATCTGCTTTCAACATATGTTTAATAAAAATCATATTTAATAAAGTGCCATGCATTATCAAGATAAATCTTTTACATCATTTGCTTTAAGACAGAAACTCTACAGTATTACCAGACCTGTTGCTATAAGCCCATGCTGAATGATGTTAATTTATTTCTTTCAGAGCTTTGCAACAGCCATTATATTATACAAAGTAATCCCTTTACAGTCAAAACAGTTGCACAAAAAAAATAGGATTATTGAAATCAACTGAAAGATGAATCAAGGTCTTCTTATAAAATGACCTTAAGTAAAAGCTGGGGGATCACGTCATATACATCATACTTCCATCATGTATCTGTCTCAATCAACAAAGGATCTTCTCTGAAAAAATTTTCAGCATAAAAATCAATGGACAGATTTACACACCCCGGCCCACTAATCTGTTCTCCTGCAGCTTCAAAACTCAACATAAAAAAACCATAACAAAAAACAAAACACAATCACAGAACGGCCTGTTTTAATCCTACATTATCAGTCATTTTGTATTTCCGTATTTAGTAGGTCTGATTTTAATTTAATTGCCACCAGTAGAGGTGCACTCTAGGAAGTGCTTGCATGTTGTTTACCAGGGTCTCAACTCTGGAATACAGTAATCAGTGAAGACTAAAGTAAGTACCTTTTAGACACTACAAACTGAACCTACAGTTATAAACAAACACTAAAGTTTCACTATTAGTTCTCTCAATGTAAGCAAATATTACTCTAGGGTTCCAAAGAGGTGGGATCTTCATTACTTAAAGACAAGGTGTAGTAACACCACAATTACTTAACATATACATGTTATCCTCTTAATATCAAATATGTTTCAAGCCTTTCTTCTATGGCCAACAGACATGAATGCATAATTTGATCAAAATTTTCATTATATCAAGTACAGGTTTTGCTCATCCAGTTACTAAGATTCTGTATGTTCTGTACACAGATTTTCTGAACAAGTAGTGCTCAAAAAAAAAAGCATCCTAACAAAGCAGCTGAGACTTCCACTAAACTGTTTTTGGGTAATTAGTAGGTTGCTTTACACAAACAAAGAAAAGATCCAGCTGAGGTTCTATTCTGGAGTAATTGCTCAGTAACAGTGAGAATGTTTCTGTGTTCTCTAAAGGCTGAAAATCTAACTGCAGTTAGTAAGCACATGAATGTATTAAGACCAATATTGTACCTTAGTTCTTAACTCTTCCAAAAAAAAAAAAAGAAGAAGAAAAAAATAAAACAAACCCCACAAAGCTACACATTCTCACCATAACTTAGAGAAACTTCCATCAAAAAGTTTTCTGGGAGCTCTACCAGCACTTTGACAGAAGCACATCAAGTTATCAATGCTGGAGAAAGGAAATGTTCAAGCGCACACTAAATTTTCAGTGCTGTATTACCTAATGCCTTCAGGAGCTCTTCTCGCACAGCAGAAGTGAACTTTCGGACCAGACACAATGTTGTCATGATAGCAAAGAGCAAGTTGTAAGATAATACAATATAGAAGTTTCCCAGCCAGTTAAACCTTCCAAAGTCTCCAAGCAGATCAAATCTGGTGATTCCTGTTAAAATTGCATTTAAGATTGACATTAATTATACATTATATAATACATTATATTTAAGAAAAACAAAAATTTCATTCTATTACATTTTACATATGAAGGCAAAATTCTTTCAGACAACACATTGTATGGCACATGGTTAAATACACAAGACAATGTTCTCAAGGTCAGCTTCCACTTCATTGTGGAGGTACAATTCCCTCCCGCTCACAGGCCACTGGATACAGAGGACAACTCTCCTCTCTGAGCCATACAGCAATGCATTGGAGAAGTACAGGCTGTGAAAGGCTGTGTACCAGACTGTGAAGGCACCCCCCTAATGCTCCTGGCTTCCCTGTTCTCTGGGGACAATAATGACAATCAAGTCCTGCATGGATAAGAACGTTGAGACATCCCCTCAGCGCACCTGGCTCCTACTCCCCGCCTCCTTATAGTCTTGGATGACCAGTCAGTCCTTTATGACCTGGTACACTTCTACTTGGGTTGTGGCCCAGAGGGGAGGTACCAGGACCTCACAACCCAGTGAGTTCTGAACATGCACAAGCCAGAATATTGCAACATCAAGTCAGGCCAAAATGGAAAAGTACCTGACAAGTGTCAATTATCTCAGACCCTATAAATAGTGACCCAAAATGAGACCCTTTGAACTCTCCTGGATCGCAGTGGGCTGCATCCAGCATCTCCCCCGAGTTGGGACACCTCTCCGGGTTGCCTGCTGACAAAGTTGGCATAAAGGCCTGGGCAAGCACCTCCTTGAGACTCAACCCCCGCTCGCTGAGAGCTGCTGATGCATTGTGAGTATTTACTTTAAACTTGAAGGGCGAAATTTTGACTATAGGCTAGTCCTTTACCCACTTCTCTATGCATTTGCTTTTAGGAGTGGGCATCTACATAGTTCACTGGCCAAGTGTTTCTGTGTCTGTATACTTTGTGTTTATGCATATATATATGCTTTTGTTGTAAGTTAGTGTGAATCTTGTCATCCTTGAACCTGTAATTAAGTTGCTGTTTTACTAAATCACTTGTTATAGCAGGTGCTGCTAAAATCAGCCTTCTATTTATCTCATTTTATTAATAAATCTTAAATAATTGATAAATGAAACTGTCAAACACATTAATCTGCGACAACCACCAGTTGAAGAAAATTGTCTACTCTAAGTAAGATTTCTCTTCTTATAATTTCAATAAATATGACTAGGAAAAAAATCAATATTAGTATGAAAACTGCTTGAAATCTCGTTCAAGGAATTCTTTATTTTTCCCATAAAAGAATGAAATGTACCATGGGCTTTTTTATTTTAAAAATATAGGTAGTAAAAATCCTTTCCATGAGAGCCACAAGATCTTACAGTAAACTCCAAGTCTTTGGAAGTGCTTTTTTAGAGCCACTGCTTTTGAAAGCAAAGTTTAAAGACACTTTTCCAACTGCAGTTTTTCTCCTAGACCTACCCACCACTACAGCCACAGCATTTGCACAGAAGGAAAAGGGTTTGGCTGAAAGATAGTGCTGACAGCTCTTCTTCACAGTGGACCTCGTAACACTGACGCTCGGCCTTTGTGTTGATCAAAGGCTAGTCAATCACTAAAGCTAAGTGAGCAAAATTTTCCCGAAATGTGGAAGTGTCCACAAGCTGCAGGGTCCATCCCAAAAGGCAGAAAAGCCATGGGTTGTTCCTCTGACAGGTCTATATTGTGGTCTGCACTGAATAAAGGGCAGAACATTGAGATGACACCTGAATAGTAGTTTTCTAGAACTGATGAGCCATTATATTAAAAAAAAAAAATCCCAAACTTTTGGCAAACATGATGTCACAGTGATGTGTGCTCTCATAGTTCAGACCAAAAGTGCCAAGGAAGGAAGCTCACCTCACCCCAGAACTGCAATGGCAGCAGAAAATCAGGGAACCAGAAAATAGTCCTGGCTCTGAAGTTTCTGGAAGCAAGTTTTCTATCATCTTATTTTGAAAAAGTTTGGGGGCTTTCAAGAACTGTGACTTCAACAGTGATAATAAATGGGGAGAGAGACAAAATTAAGGGTCAGCTACCTTCCTTTCACGGGCAAACCTGATACTTCAAAATCTTGCTATACTGACACCGAAGACTTACAGCCAGCTATAACAATGGTAAGAGATACCACACTTATGCTCAGCATTAGTCATTTAAATAAAAATAATACAGGAAACAAATTTGGTATCTGAGGAAAACATGCCTAAAGGAAGAAAATTAAAAGAAGGAGAAGTTTTAAAGGATAAAGAAGAAATAAAAATAAAAAAATAATAATAATAAAATCACTCAGGCTAATCAAAATAGCAAGAGGGAGAAATGTCAAAAAAGCACAGAAAGACTTAACACTAAAAGAAGAAACTTGCTGACTGAATTTATGCGTAAATAGATGAAAGACAATAAACACAGAGCTGCTTTCACACTTGAAGGCAAACAGTGTCCTTAACATTTTTAAAGCAGCAGAGTGTTTTAGTCCGACTGTAGAGTTACAGGAAAATTGGAGAAAGTCAGGTTTGAATGTAACACCCCCAGCCTTTAAAGGAAAAGAGACAAAACAGAACATTGGGTAAAGAGTTGTCTGGAAAATAAATAATACTCCTTGGCACAAAGGTTCAGAAGAATAGCTAGCAATAGAGCAGGCATTATAAGGGCAAACAAAAAACAAAGTCCAACACTTCTGTCAGAGAAGATGGGAGAAATATTGTTCATAAATTACATTAATTTTCATCTTATAAATAAAAAAAGTCACTGCTCATCTGAAATGGTATTGCTTTGTAAATTGTAAATTTTTGTAAACAAACTTTTGATGACCTTCTTACAGAAGAAGTATCTAGTCAGCCCACAGAGAAAAAACATTTCCAAGACTGCAATTTGAAAAACTACTCAGTACCCAAACAGGAAGCTAGATCTCTAATGGACACAAACATATATCCAAGGAAGTTGGTGATAATTTACCAAATTAACAATTAATTAATTATTCAGGTTTACAAAAAATAAATACTCTGTTTTTAGACTGTCTACATACAGATATGTTGCAAATCACTGTTTGCTTGAACTATTATAAGCAAGAGTAAAATCCTAGGAAAACTTTCCTGTATTACAAAATTCAATTGAGTTTGCAATTCTTTGTTTCTGTATTCTTGACTATTAAGTGCCCTGTTCCAAATTTGTTTCTCAGTGATTAGCAATATGGTGCTGGTGGGAAGCATTTTGAAGAAGGGCTACTAAAAAGCTGAAAAGTTCCAGGAAAAAATGAGTTATTTTAGTACAACAACTTATTTTACTAAAAGCTTTCCTGGTGTTCTAAAAGAATGACAGATTAGAGACATCCACCACCTACATATCTAATGAGAATGCTACAAAACATTTTTTAAATCCTCCTATTTCCATTTTTAAAACTTGAACAGGGTCAGTACATGTATAAAATAACTTTTGCTGTTTTACCTTTCCCATAATGACAAAGTCTAGTCTTTTCTGTATAGTCTAGAAACTTGCTTTTTTAAATAAAGACCGAATCTGCTTAACATATTTATTTCTCTTCATCTATTCAGTGCCACAGGGCAGTAGCATGTAGCACAGCACATGTTGATATTTTTGCAAAGCATCACATGCCTCACTGTACTCTAATACACTATTAATCCTGTTTGGACAGCTGTGACTGTGCATTTGTGAGCTGTATGTTAATTGTTTCATCTTTTTTCTTCTTTTATTTATCTCTATGGCAAACTAGCCAGGAATTTCATTTGTTAGTCTTTTTTTTTTTTTTAAAGTGAGTTTTACCATTAATCTGTTTCCTATGGGACAACAATGCACCCAGCATGTATACTTACTTCCACAGAATCCATTTATTATCAACTCTTAATCTCATAGATAATTAACAATGATTTTTTTTTAAAAAGTGATAAATGCAACAACTTGATAGATACAATACTAATGTTACAATTCTATCTAAAACACTAATATTTCAACATAACATCTTGCTCTAAGTGCTAGAAGTGTTTTATTTCTTAGATCATTATCATACTGGCTGTATTTTAAGGCTGCACTGCTTTAAAGACTTGAATTATTCTTCGCACTTTTGTGAAGTTTTACTACAGATTTTTAAAACATGAGCTCTAGAATGTGTGTTTTAAGATTCAATCCTCCAAAATGCATTACAGGGATGGGTTTTTTGTTGTTATATAAATAACCTAGTAAATCTAATAAAACTCATCATGTTTAGATATACACAGCATGAAAATATACAGTATAATTTACCAGCAAATATTAACTACTCTTAATTTGACAGTATTCTCGTTGAAAAGAAAATCTGCTACAGAACTGTTGAGTACACATGACCAGTCTGTGGGCCTAGGCTTAAACTCTTAAGCTTGTACTTAAAACTTGTACAGCCTGAGGTGAAGATTTTTGTTTTGTTCCATTTAATGTTCCCAATGAAATTCACATTTGCTAGAAGTATTCTGCACTACTTGAACATGTAATAGCCTTGCATCTAAAGCCAACAATCAAGTTGAAGATTACCTAAATGAAGATACAAAATATCTTGTCTTTCCAACTGGTTAAAATATTTCTTCCACTTTAAATGCTGCTGCTAGTTCTTAACAATAAAATCAGAACTTCTTCAGTTCTATGTTGGATTCCAAATTTTTATATTTGAAAACTAAAGTAACAAAGAATGGAAGCAGAATATTTTAGGGAAAATTAAAGTAGCCTAGTATCATGGCTGGTAAAAGTCTTAATAAATGAAAAGTCAATAACTGCTTTTAAAAAGACATTTGCTCTCAACATTATCTAAAATTTTATGCCTGATATCCCCAAACGTATTTTTTTCACAAAAACTGAACACTAATTTTATAGTGAACATGAAACTATTTTATACTCCCCTGAACAAGCAGTTTCCATATCTATTTTTCTCATAATCTCCTGTTTTAAGTTTAAAATATGACCTACCTTTTAAAAAAATGTATTCTCTAGAAAATGCTTAGCATTTTTTTCTAGAATCTATGTTCTGCAATTCATGTATGTTCAACAGCTCATGCTAGTGTAGAAAAAGAAGGCCACATACACACTCTTTCTATTGAAAATGATGGCAAATTAAATACATACTATGAAGGGTACAACTACAGGATGCTCTTTTCTCTTGTTCTTTTCAAAAACTCAATTAAACATTCTTTATTATAATGTTTTATACTTCCATTTCACTTACCCAGTGTTCTTGACATCACTGGCAAAGCAGAACTCAGCACTAAAATTGAGACACAGTTTCCAATGATCTGTTTGAAAATGACAATTTATATTATAAATAGGACTTCTGAAGAAAAAACAAAAAAAGAAAAACAGTGGTCAAACTGAAAAACAATCAGGGGAAGTTACATTCTTTAAACTGAACCTAAAGCAATTTATAATAACATACTGTTAGTCTTGCTTCTTGCTACTTCTGTCACACTTCTCCATATGGTGTTACACAAGATGAAGATGGCAAATATGTAATTGTTTGCTTTTAATCAGTGTTACGTATGCTCAGATTAAAAATAATTCAAAACTACCATGTTGCAAAGCATCAACTGTTTACTTAATTCCTGCAAACTTTTCATAAAAGAACCATTCCATGGGCTTAGAAGAGATGACTGATACATCAGTTTAAGCTTTTTAATGTCATTGCTTGCAGGATTAGCATTATTTATAAAATTACAACAAAGAGCTTCCTTTCAACTGAAAGCCTGTTAACTACTTTAAATAGTATGAAAAAATTCACAGCTGTTAAGATTTTACTCTAGTTTTTGTGAAGCCTTTATAAAGAGTAATTGAAACTTTCTCTCACAAGGGATCACTTTCTTTAGCTCTAATTCTATCAGAACCCAAAAGAAAAGAAAAAAAAAAAAAACAGAAAACTTCTTGAAAGCAGATAAATATTTGTGCATTCACTATTTATTTCTACACTATTCCAGGCGTACTGTAAACAATCAACAGAAAACATTAAGAACATTCCAACTCGCTACTACCTCTCTTATCTACTAATAACCATTCTGTGCATTTAGCTACTTTCTCACTTCCAATGACTTATGGTAAAAATGTATTTATCCAGTACTTTAAAAAAATACAAAAACAAGACGACAAAACAAATAAACAGTGAAATACATTGAAAAAAATAATTAAATAGAACATCTGTTCCTTGGTTCCTGATCATCTCCCCTTGTCAGCTGTGGGAATATTTTGCCAAAAATGTAAGCATGTTCCTCCGCATTAGGTAACGAAGTTTGTTATTCTGAAGCCAGTGCTAAATTGGAGAAAGTCAAATTAGCCTCAGACTGCAAAATGTTGCTGAATAGACCTCCTCAGTCTTAGTTTAATTATTCAAATTTGAATTACTTTGTCTGTATTACTTCTAGCAACCAAGTTCTTCAGATTTCAAACAAGCTCCCTGAAGTACAGTTAGCACAATCAAAGTTACTCATTAGCAATACGTTTCCTTTGAAAAAAGTTCTTTCACTAGCTTTTCTATAGCTAGTTAACAAGCTCTGCTATTCCCGGCTTTTTACAAGTGAATGGATGCCATCCAAACTAAACAGAGCACATCCTTTTTCCCACTCATTCAGCATTTTGAAAATCTTCCAGTTTGTGTTTACGCAGCTTACAAACAAATACTGATCACTGCAAATGAGCCATTCAGGGCAATTACTAACTAAAGAGTCAGTTTGTCTTGGGTGGCAAGGAAGAGAGAAGGGGGCCATCACCATCACAGACTTTACCTTACCTTTGTCATAGTTGTGTCATCCTTCCTGGGAGTGAAATTTTCAAAAAAACGAAGACTGTAGAAGCCGACGACAGAGGATACCATAAGATAGCTGTGAGAATCAAGGAAAAAGGATCCTCCAAGGAATGCAAGTTTCACTCAAGTTCTCAGCAGTCTCCTAAAAGTCTTAAGAACCAAAGAAAAAACAAAACAAAACAAAAACACTTCGAGTGCTTGAGAAGGACCAACCTATTTCTTTCTTCTTTCCAGGCAAGTGTCTTAGTAAATTACCAGTGTCCCAGAAAACTGGACAGAATAGTTGTTAACAGACAATTCTTAAAGAAAGGATACAAAATCAAAATGATTTCAAGTGCTGCTCCCACAAAACCAAAGGTGGATAGGGAGGCATTTCCTATTCCAGGCCCCTACAAGGAGGAAAAATACTTTGCATCATTTAATAAGATACATGCAACTGCTCATAAAGTTAACTTCTACCAAGACTAAAAAAACTTAACATCTTAAAAAGTAACACAGCCTTTTCTCTGTTTAAGGGGCACTCTGGTGTCTTAACCTCCAAGTCTCTCATCCTATGCAACTACATCAAGCTAGCTTTCCAACCAGAGTGAAATGGATTACTAAAACTGAAGGTGTAATGACCCACATTTTATGCACGCTGCATCTACCCACCATGCTGCATTTTATACATACTCCATTACTCTGGAAACTAAAACAAGAGGTCTCAAAAGACTCTTCCAGTTGTCTGCAGTGCCACAGAGTGGTCATCACAACACCTTCTATAGCTCTCCAAGCTCATACATAGCTATACACATGGGAAAGCACTACCAAGCTTATTAAAAGCCCCTCACAATTAAAGACAATACTACTTAATGTGCTGTTCTTTACTTTCTTGAAATATTTTTATAATAAAGGAGGAAAAAATTGTTGTGTTTTCTAAGAGGAGCACAAGCCAAGACAGCCTTTTCCTATTGGTTTTTAACATCGTTTCTTAAACCAAACATTTCTAGTCCATATAAACATAGAAAACATGAGTAAAATGCAAACTCCGGATTACTGATTTACTGAATTTATTAAAAACTCATTCTAACATGGCATGTAACAAATGGTTGTGTGTGCATAGGACTGGAACCTAGAAGCAAAGTCAAGGTTGAGGCTCATTAGTTTCAATGTTATTAAAGCAGAAGTTTTCACTTGCACGGTTGTTAAGGGCTCCACAGCTTTACTAAAGTTATAAAAAACATAAGAGAAGTTTACTTTACCCCTGATCCCTTTGGCATCGCTGTCTCATCAACCAACAGGTAAAGAATGTTGAGAGCAACTAAGAGGACTGAGATAGACTATAAAAAAGTAGAAACAGTCTTGTTATTTACAAGTATTCCACATTTTTTAAAAGAGCACATTTATCCCTACCAGATTTCATAACGTTAAGTTCTTCTAAAATGGTCAAGAAAAGAATATCAAGTTTGTTGCTTAAAAATACAGCACTCTAAAATTTTAAAACCATTCCCCTAAATGACAAAGAATTCTTCATAGCTTTTGTTGGGTAAAAAGGAAAAAAAAAAAGACCAAAAATTCTTACCGTCTCAATCAGTAGCAATATCATAACAGCCGGATAGACTAAATTCCTTTCCCAAGCAGAAGCTTTTTTCCGCCGTTCTGTTCAGAAAATAAAACCAGAAGCTTAATACCATATTCACCTTAGAATAAAATAAGTAAAAAATCACTTAGCTATCTATAAGCTCTTGTTATAACTATTGGTAACAAAAGTAATCTTATCTTGAACCAGCACCAACCAGTTCATAAAAATGTCCACCCTGAGAAGCTGTGCAAAGCAATGCCAAAAATATGAAGCTTCTTTAGGGAAAGGCTGGGAAGACAGAAGCAGATTTTTCTTTCTTTTTTACAGGTATGTTTCACCAAAACTTTTTTCTCCCCTGGCATGCAGCAGTTCTGCAAAGTTTAAAATACACTGAATTTAAATACATGCTGTTTACATGGATATTTTAGTATAATCTAAAGGGACAGAAGGGAATTTCAAATATTTAAACAATATTTTCCTCTTATAAGGCAAAAAAGACAACACCAACTCACTGCTCATCACTAGTATGTCTAAAACAAACTCAACTTTTTCTTACCAGTCTTAGTTTTGCACAGAACACACTGAAAAATGCAAAGTCCTGCAAGGCTTTGAAGAAGGATGTTCCTGTTGAGCAGATGCCGTTACCAGAAGTATCAGACATAAATCTGCTAAGAATTCTTTTATTTTTCTTAAACACAGTTTGAGTTTTGTAGAAAGAATTTTTAAAATAGAGGAAAGTATTGTCTTAGATAATCTGAAATAATCATAAGCATATCATTATATATGAAAAGACCATGCTATTGAGCTCCATGACAGGATATCAAGTGTGTTACAATTTCTCTAAAATTTTGTTAAAAATAAGATCCAAATCAGACTCCCTACTTAAATTTGTTAGATTCAAACAAGGATTCAAAGCAGCAACAGCATGTAATGCATTTGTAGATACTGTAACAATTTGAAAGGACTGCAAATACACAAATTCAGTTAAGTACAACTGGAATCAATGAAGTGACTGCTACAAGCTAAACACAGCATCTGATGGTCATTTATTAAACTACAATCCACAGGAAACAGTAGAAAAAGTTTATTACCTAGATTGGTTTTCTTGCTTTTCACTTTTTCAAGCTCCCGTTCCAATTCTGCTGTCTGATATTCCACTGCGGATGACCCACCTTTTAAAAGAGAAGACAGTATTTTCTTTTGGATGAGACTGTAACACACTGTGACAATTCAGATCTAGGAAGCATCACCACATTAACATGTGTGGTTTTAAACTGCAGGTGTTTCTTTTGAGACTCTTCAACTGCTTCTCAAATCAGGGGCTTAGTCAAGAACCCCCTAATTCTGTCTAACCAGAAAAGTTTGACACATCAGAGGTTTCACAGTGTGACCACCTGTGACTTATTCTGTTGACCAGCTCCTGCAAGTAGAACAGCTCCTGCTGAACTGTCTGTCACACAGGCCCGAAATCCCATTGTACTGTGGCAATCTGACACATGATGACTCAAATGCCTCATTCTTGTATCTCTGCATGATTCATATATCAAGATGTGAAGAATTTATGTATGCCCTTCAAGAGCATTATTTTTTAGTTACCTAAAGACAATGTGGACCTTTGCCTCCAAACTAAGCTGGTGGCTAGACCTCCAGTTTCAGCTTCTGCTCCTTCTTCCCTTTCCTCTGTTATTTTTACTCAGCAAACACAGTTTCCATACTGCCGGCCTGCTTGTTTATATATCTTCTGCTCATGCCAGTTTGCCTGATTTGGTCAGTCCCTGTGCTGCAGAGCTCCCTCTGACAACCACAATCAGATCTTCCTCACAACCACACATGAGACCATATTCCTTCACTTTCCATTTCACAGTTTACAGCACACGCATGTCACTGCTGTGCAACTCCTCAAAATGCTGCATCAGCTCAAAAGTGACAACTAGAATATTAATTTCTCTCTTTCTTTGCTAATTTTATGCCTAAAAGTTACATGGCAACTCTTCCTCCTATCCCTATATGGGCTCTAGGGAACCCAGCCCATTTTCCCTCTCCATCCTTTTTCTTTTCAACTCCCCATTCTCTTCCAACCACCCGTCTTTTCCAGTGCAAGCACACTGTGGTTTCTCTCCTTGACACCAGTTCCTCCAAACACTGCGCAGTGTTCAAGCAACAATACAGCAACGATTGCTGACCAGAGATCTTCTGTTCCATTTCTGATCTCATGATTTCTGCTTTAGCTTTTACTCTTTGAAATCACAAACTGGAAATATTCTTCCCAAGATAAGTTAAAAACACTCTCCACGCATCTTTGCTCCACTTCCATCCCTTGTATTTCTGAATAATATCACCTGAAAGTAAGTTAAGAGGGCTCATATTTTCCCTGCCTATTCCAGGCCAATCTCACCCTACAAAAACCCTCTGTGGCAGTTACAGTTCAAGGTCTTAATAAACCCTAAATCCTCTCTGTTATCTTCCTTCTTGATTTACATTGACACCCTTCACCTATTGGCCATTCCCTACCCTCAGCCCCACCTTTGGTTGTGGGCTAACCTGTAACAGCACCGTGTTCCAGATAATTCTTTTAAAAACACTCTCTAATAAATTTCAATGAGATTAATAGTCTTGTGTAGGCTTTTATCTCATATCTTGATCATTTGCCTACAAAAACTAAATAGCACTTAGGCTGCTGGCACAGTCCAGTCTCACTATTTCCTTCTTTTCTGTTATCTGCTCATACATCCAGCAACCTAAGTACAAGAAAGTAAATTTCTCATCCCATCCAGCCCCTACATTCTCCATATTCCAACCCAGTAAGGTCCTACCTGAAAACCAAGACATAAAAGAGTATTTCCTGGCCTTTTAGAATCCTTTTACTCTTTCTGTTTCAGAGTACTACTACTGATTTACTCAATGAAGACAAATTATCAATGAGGCATCCAACTGTTTAAAAAATTAAATTTTTAAGTGTTTAATTGCATGCTTCTTTCACACACATTTTTGCATAGACATAACCTCTGGGCTATGCCTATACATTTATCTTTTATATCAGTGACATAATGTGTATGTGGTAATATTTACAGAACTTCAGATATATTAAAATCTCAAACCCCAGAAGTAAGACTAGCAAGACCTACAAACGCTGTTTTGTAACAACTTCTATTCAGTTGAAGTACCTGCAATATGAATGTCAGTTTAGTTTTAAGTAATTATAATAAACAGGTTTTCAGAAAAAGTTGGGGTTTCTTAAAAAACCAAATCTAATTATCATTATAAAAAATAAGCTTTTGTGCTGATGCATTCCCACCGACAGAATTCTAAAACGTCTGTTTTATGGAATTACTAATTACTATGAGTTGAAAAAAAGGACAGATACAGAGCTCAGTGGAAAAAGTCTCCAGAACTTCAACGAAAGGCGTTGAAAAAGCAAGAGGACTCAAATTAGCATCTGACGTTTTCTTCTCCATAATTGATTTAGGGGTCTCAATGGAAAAGCTTTATTTAAGATATATGCTATTCCCCCCCCCCCCCAACAACAGTATAAATATCCTGAGCTCAAAACACTGATATTCATGGGATTCTTTCCAACAAAGTCAGTGCAATCACATTAGATCCCCAAAAGACACTTCAGTAGAAATTCTGAATCATATTTAAGTGCTGTTGTAGCTCCTCCTTAAAAATAATAGCAAACAACGGGTTGCTACACAAAAGGATATTTTATGAGAGGGGAAAGCAAAGTTTCAGATCAGTCAAAAGACTATTTGAAAAGGATGCAGCTAAATTCTTAAAAGCTCTATAACATTAGCTTTATTTCAAACACGCACAAAGTTCAATGTCAGCGCTGTCTAGCCAATAAATCAAATCGGTAGACGAGACTTGTTTGGACTAGCAATGAAAAGTTAGAAGGGATTCTCCAAGAAAGCCACAAAGCAGCTCATTTAAGGTCAATTTAACGGTATTATTCTGTTTTTCTTCCAGCCCCGACATAAGATTTCAGTACCTCAAAGGAAATTGTAAGAGTATCTATTTGCATTCCCCCTAGGTGATTGGCAGTTCAACACCAATTAGTTCAAAATTACACTGTTACTAGCGTGCAATAAAAACAACACCTTTCATCTTTCTTACATAGGTAAGGATACCTTCAGAGCCAATAACTTTGATCAAGTAAGTATTTTTGATCCTACCCCACCCGTCTCTTTGGATTCAGGAAAACTAATAGCTGAAGGCAACTTTTCTCTTTTAATATAAAAAAGTCCCAGCTTTATTTTTCGACTGTAGGAGTGATGTGGGTACTGAAATATAATACACTGGAAACAAACATTTTCCCAAAGCCCAGTATGTCTTCAATAGATAAAAATACCAGGGTAGATAACATGATCAAACTTTCCCCTCTCTCCTCCTCCAATTTTCAGTTATACAATGTAGACATCTGAGAAGGAAGAAAATTAGTTTCCATAAAGAAGATGCACAGTTTCACAGCCAGGTTTATTCTCAAATAGGAAGAGCTTTATGGAATACTCTATCCATTGCATCACTGCCACAAAAGTTACATCTGTATGAATCAAGGATCGCACCAGCTCTCACAGCTACACTCTTTTCATCCTCTGAAAACTGAGGATTTACACAGCATGTTTAGTGGGAACAGTGATTCATGTCACTCCCTTCCTATGTCCAGACATCATTTGAGGAAATGTTAATTAGCAAAGAGCAAAGTAGCACTAGGAGTGGAACAGCAAGTATTTTGCCAAGAAAAGCAAACAAATAAACAAAACATTGACAATTATCAAGTATCACTTAAGCCTGTGCTCTGCCTCTCTTCAGTTTCAATAAAAATTCAACTCTTTGGTTACATATATAAAGGAAGCATATAGTTCTGAACACTTTACTGCAGAACTGTCCAGCAGGGTTACTTAAGCACATATATTTCCACTGCCGCAGCTGTGGAAGACCTATGACAGCCATGGCACAGGGAGCATGTAGCCTCTTATCTGCTCTGATACAGCACAAAAATAGTCAGTCTCCATGTCATAAACAACTTCTGTGTTAAATCCCAGATTATGGCCTCTGACAGCAGTACATTTACTGATGTCATTAGCATCACCTCTCTATTCATACACACTTTATTAACAATGCAAGAGCTTGTTAAGCGCGAGTGCTTGTAGTTCTGGCAAAATGTATTATCTTTTTCTGGCATAATTCATATGTATTAGAAAGACTTCTGGCAGAGAAGATGAAGCTTTCCATGCTTGCCACATAATTGAGAATCATACTTAAATTACTTAAATAATTACTCACAAAAATCTTTCAGAGTGTCTACACTGCCTCACCCCTATGTACTATACCCAAGTTTAGATTTTTAACTTTTCACTTTAAGTCCACTAATTTCCTCTGTACAACAAACTACAGGTTTTCAAGCACTCCTTCAGAAAGTGGTGTCAATGCCATCCTCTCAGCATGTGAAACAGAGGAATTCAGTTCCCTCTCCTGTCAAAGGACATTTAGGCCTCACATCTTTCACCTCTCAAGAGCAGGCTGGTGAGAGCTCTGTGGAATACGGGTGGGTTGCAGTTCCACTTTATGCTGGATTCCCTTTCAACAAATTGGTTAATATTCAGTCTTTCAGCTACTGGTTAGGGAAGTCACCTGCAGACATCCTAAATCCAGATCCAGTTAGTAGATACCCACAGACAGACTGGATCCACCTCATGAGGTGATATTGCTAAACTGCAGCAAAAACAACTGTTGCATAGATTTCTACACATTAAAAGAGCAGACAACCATCACGTAAATAATCCCATTCTCCACTTGAATAGCAGAAACCACTCTGCACTACTTCTAATACATACTTGAGTAACTATTGGGTCATTTTCCCGTATTGCTTTTTCTTGTACAGAAGCACAATCAGCATGACAACATAAAATATTAACTAACAAATATCTTACAGT